>JAPMAF010000247.1:0-16425 GCA_026537445.1 Silvatares holzenthali | reverse complement strand
TCTGTGATGCAGATGTCTCGGATACTTCTCCAATACTTCTGTGCTCTCGGAGGATACAAATACACACGCTCACGTCTTCAAATACACGCGCATAATAATTCCATCTAAATAAAACGTTTCAATATTAGACGCCTATTTGGAAGACGTTGATATCAACTACACCGAGGAGAATAAGTAGAAGGAGGATTACCCCGGATCTTCACAAGACAAACATCAATAATTAAATACATCATAATCAACATAACATAATATTTCTTTATTTTGTTTGTGACTATAATTTCAATATAAAATCTGCAAAATGCCAATAAAGATATGCTGTACAGCGCTCTTGAGGTGATTTTTTCACGAAAACAGCGCTTAATAAGTTATCCATGTAAAAAATAAATAAATATATTCACTCTGGATTAGAAAAAGAGTGGTAGATATCGCCCTGGAGCAATACCACCGTTCAGTATTGTAAGCCACGTAAAATGGAGTTATCCATGTTTCGTAACTAGAACTGAATAACCAGGTTTTCAATCTCTCCTCCGACTGCTACACAGCATTTACATGTGCAGTTGTACAGTATGTTACAGATCCAAACGGATGGTGGTGTCATGGTGTCTCATGTGCAATATAAGATAAAAAAGAAAACAGTTTTTAAGAATATACAGCATCTCAAAGAATATGAAGATTCTCTACTTGAGAATTATGTTATTGATACAAAACTGATTTACTTTTTTAATTAGTCAATTCAGTTTTTCATTCTCGAGATCGACAGGTACGATATAATTTTTTATTTTACCATATCATCCTTGTCTACCATAATTAGATAAAGCAGAACTTTCTCAAAAAATGATCAGCACCTTTAAACAACCGTATAAAAATAAAGTCATGTAGGTGCACCACGTGAATTTATTGGCAATATTTTTTAAAAAAAATAAACATTACAAAGGGCGGCCACAAACGAAAATCGAAATTATTTTTATTTTAAGCTTGCAACTTGTAAACAAGCAGTAAAAAATGTAAAATAGTGTTTAAGACCGATTACAAGTTTCCGCAATCAACCCTTGTACTACTCATCTTTATTCGTTTTCATACATCTCCCACACCAGGGTTTCAATTCTCTCTCCCCTTCAAAAACAATTTTTTTAGCAAGTATTCCAGAGCGATACAAGATCTACCACTCATTTCCAGTCCAAAGTGAATGTATATTTTTTTAAATTATTTTTTTGTGTTTTTGATTTTTTTAAATATATATTTACACATATATTTAAAATCTGAATAGAAAAACGCGTTTTTATATACATCTTTTTTTCACCACTCTAATCACTCGACACGAGGCAAATTAATAGAAAACTTTTGTACAGATTTTTTTAGTAGAAAATAAAGGTAGAACTGTCAGACAAACGCGCTACGGATATTCTTAGGGTTAATAATGAACCATATGTATACTTTACTTAATCTACGTATAATTTATTATGCACTCTGATAAATTCACACGTTAGATATATTCTGCAATAGAGCTACTTATTATTATCTAATATGTCATTACTCTAGCAAGGTATATCTTTATCTTTCTATGGAAAGTTAGTACCGATTGCATCTATGGACTACACACCTCTGGTTGTCATTTTTTTATTGTGATTAAAATGGCGGACGATGAGGTTAACGGAGAATGTGAGGAGGTGCAAGATAAAACTCAAAAGAAGGTCGCCAAACATGACAGCGGAGTAGCGGATCTAGAAAGAGTCACAGACTATGCCGAAGAAAAAGAAATATCGTCTCAAGACATTATGGGGGTATGTTAAAATTGACAGCGGCGCATGCTGTTTCTTGTCTGAGCGATTCACATGTTTACAAAAAAAAAAACGTTTTGTTATTTCGTCCAATTACGTACTAATATTATATTAAGGGTCATGTCTCATCGCTATCTTAGTTAAAAATACCGTTTGTGTAATTATCTTGGTTATTAAATAATTTATTTAAGTTTTAAACTATTTTCTGTGTGCTTTATTCACACAAATGATATACATATATTTTTCATATCATATTTTACTTATTTGCAGGCTTTATCACTTATTCGAGCTAGACAAGCCAAAGAAGCTGTTGAAAAAATGGAAAGGGAAAAGGAATTACTCCGTGTGACTATTTCAAAAGACGATGTAGATTTAATTGTAAGTAGCCATATATTAATTACTTCATAAAATATTTTCAACAGTTATATTAAATTAATCGCCGCGATAAATATATGACATTCTATACATAATATTCACATTTTTACTCCTTAACTAGAAATGTGGCCTCGTGTTTTAAGGAAGATTCTTAACTCATATATAAAAATACATACATATAACTAATAAAATAAAAGCATCAAAGTATAATGAACCATTAAAATAAAGATAACAAAATATTAAAATACAAAACAAAAGCATCTAAGCAAAAATAAGAGAATCAAGATAAAGACAGAAAGCATTAAAATACAAAACAAAGTGAATAAAAAACAAACAAATTCAATGCAGTTAAGAATTTGTAGAATTGGCACAAAAAGGCCAAAGTGGGAGCGCCATATCAGGACATATGTAATCCTTCGTACTCGCCCATAAACTATGCATTTTAAATGAGGTTTAAATTTTTTATGCTCTGCACTGATGGTGGACAGGTTGATTAAAATTAATTAAATCATTAAAGTTATTAAATAATTAATTAAACAAGAATAGTCCCTATTTGTGGACTACCTATACATATTCAAAGATTCCAATTGCAGACAGTTACAGATTTTCAGGCAAACTTACAGAAAAATCATGCAATAGTCAATGGTGGCTCTCAAATGCTTTAGTCACCTGTTCAACAATTGGTGAATTGATATGAAATTATTTTTCAATTTGTAATTTTGATTTTGTGTTCATTTCAGATTAGAGAAATGGAAGTAACACGAAGTATCGCAGAGAGAACTCTGAGAGAGCACCAGGGTGATGTTGTAGCTGCATTAACTGCCTTAACTGATTAATTATAAGACAGATAATTCAATTGATTCCTGTCCCTGTTTTTATATTTTGTTTGATTATTGTTCTATGGCAAATCATTTATTATTCATTTAATGGTCAGTCATTATTTTCATAAACATCTTAATTTTATAATTCAATCTTTCAGACTGACGATTGTGTTCATCTCTGAGAGTTAAGAAGTCCTTGTTTTCTTACAGTACATTACTAAGAAGAAAGCTGAACCATGAATCCCAGATTTAATTTATTTCTCTCAAATTTTATGACCCATTTTTTATGTGGTGTAAATGTGTGTCTATAGACCATGACAATGTCCAGGGTCTATGCAATCCATTCAAAATGCATTTTACCAAAAACATCTCGCAGAAAACAAAAATCTATTCAGGGATAAAAATATTTCTAAGATATATTTTAAAGAAATTATATTAACTTTAAGTTGACAGATTGATAGATCTATATTGCCGTAATGCAATACTATCGCTCAGATTCCTACGTGGATTTCGTAGAACAAAAGTAGAAATGCAGTGGATATGAGATTGTTAGGAAAAATGTGCAGAAAAATCCTGAGTGACAGGATAAGAAATAAATATATCAGAGAAGTATTCTTAAAGTAACTGTCATGAACAGAATAAAAGTGGAATGCTTGAGATCGTTTGGACATGTCAAGCGAATAACTAATGAATGAATAGTAATACAGATTCATTGTATGGATATACCTGGTAGAGCAAACTTTGGGAAAAGTTTCCCAATTTCTTAACGAAGGTAATCCTAAGAGTTTCAATGATTGTCGAGCATGTGATAAAATACATGAAATGTAGAGGAAGCAAATATGTATATCAGGACAGAGACAAGTCCACGTTTCATGGTCAGATCTGAATAATTAATATTTCTCTCTTCCTGCTGCTTACACGGCATTCGCATGTGCAACTGTGTCAAGTATCATAGTCCTAAACGGATGATGGTGTCACATGATAAATATAAATATTTGAAAAAGTATATGATTTTTTTTATAAAATTTTTCAAATAATTCATATTATTTTGAAGAGAATACAAGGATTTCTTATGATTATTTCTAAGCCAGCGGAAAGTGTTGTTTAATCATATTTTTATGATTATAGTTGTATTGTTTTTTCCTGTTTTCAAAGATATGTTTTAAATAATTCATTCTCACAATTTGTTATTAATTTCTTTTAAATATATTTGGCACTAATCGGGTAAGTCGCACTTGCCCATTGTGATAACAATTTTATTTTAATACTCCTGGCATGATATGACTAACGTGCCAGGCACACATTTTGGAATAAATTAGCAAACACCCTTTATGATTTCCCTCCCCCCCATTATCAAATTGTATGTAAAATAATGCCAAGATGTACTATGTGAAGAAAGGAATTTGTTGTGAGTTATGAATTTAGAAGTTGTATCTATACCATTTTTGTACATACTATGGAGAAATAAAACGTTTTTACTACAAGAAGATTTATTTTTACGGTGAGAACTCGAAATGTGTAGAGGTATAAGCTGGGGACCCTCTGGGTAGCACATCATATAAATATGTACACACATACGCCACATGGTTCACATTTTGGAATAAATTGGCAATTATTCTTTAAACAAATAATATGTTTATAATTTTTCCCTTTCAATTTTACATAGAATATTAAATTGTATGCAAAATAATGTCAATATGTATGAATATACCTGTCTTGTAAAGGTACAAGTAACTATCAATTTCAGCACTACAATTAGATGTGGGTCCTAATTGCTTTCAAGAAACAATGCTATCTCCTAATCTCTACATGTTCCGTCTATCTCCTCTCATCCAATGTGTAGCAATCCTGCATTAATCCTTTGCCCTATCGAGTTAATGGATTTAGCTGGCTTTAGAATGTTTTTGCAGTTAAACTCGTCAATGGATTTCAGTAGACAACTACATTGACATCCAAGTTATGAAAGAAGAAATATTCGGTGGAAGATTTCCTTTTAAAGATTGTTTATCAACCTTGTCGGGTGAGTATCCAAATCTTCATTGTGAACGTAAGGACAGATTTTTTGAATAACTTTTTTGTTTTTCTAGACCGACATTGGAATTTCAATTAATGCAAAATACCAATTCACTGATACCGCTCGCTTTGATCTCTTCATTGGTTTTGTTCACTAAATGACAAAGATGTGTGAAAATTTTCAAATTTCTGAATTACAAATTGCCGAAACTATTTATTTTTCATTGAAAATTAAGTGTTGACAGAAGATTGAAATGCAGAGCACTGTTGAAGCAGAAACCAAATGTAAGTACTGGTTCTTTTTTGCCCATGTTTTTGAGAAGACTGGAAGCAGAAGAGGAGTATCACTTAATATTGAGGCTCCATAAGGGTTTGAACTATGATGACTAGGAAATTGTATTTATTTTGCAATGAAACAATTGTTATTGAAACAAGCAGTTAATCATTATTTATTTAGCTGTGCACTTTGTTCAATGCACTTTAAATTGTGCAACTTTGCTCAAGAGTTGCACATTTCAAAACAGTTCCAGAAGCTTTGTGTTCCTTGTTTATATAATTAGAGTTGTGTACTATGTAAAATAGCAACAACAAAAAACTTTTTTTACATTCCCTTATTACCTATTTATGTTATTCTAGTAAATCCCGTAAATGAAAAAAGTGAACATAAAATAATTCTCAAGCTGATCATTGTTTCAGCATTCTTCAGCAATGACTGTTATGGGGTTCTATATTAGTCTCCTGATTGACTGACAATGGGTAGGCCTCGTGGTCAAGCTGTTAAAACACTTGACTAAAAGCGTTAGAGGAATGCTGGAGGTTGCGGGTTCGAATCAGGAGTGAAAAATAATAATTTAAGAAACACAGTTTTCAATTCAAAGATTAAAAATATATGTGTAAAAATATATTTCAAAAAATGCATTTCAAAATGTACTCTGGTTTATCCACCATCACACACTTGCAGCTCTGGTATTTGACCTAGAAGCAGGTGAAAATATGTCATGCTTGAGGTGATTCTAATGGCTGATGGCCAGAATAAGGAACTAGCCAATCGGAAAGCTCCAACATAATAATGAACATTATTGGTTCAAGCAATTATAATTTTATTGAGTGTCTTCAGACTAAGCCTAAATGTAAGTTATTTTTACACTTAAAATTTTTCATTTTGTGGGAACGACAAATGCTTTCCACTTCTCAATTATAATTATACTGAACCGATTTTATAATCATGAAAGTAATAAATAAATTAGTGATTACATCTTTATTGATAAACTTTATCATATAAGTATACAAGTACTTATATTTTAAAAGAATTGTTTGCACTTCTAAGGAGTGTCCCAATCAGAGTGGAAAATGACAAATTGAAATAAAACACTGATGTTTTTTAAAATTCAAAAATTTTAAATATCAAAATTTTGATTTAATTATAGACATGTGAGAATTATGTAAGGAACAACACACCTGATAAATGCCCTCCTCGGCCTTTTCAATCACGGTTTGACATAACTGTGACTAAGTTTCATTGGCACAGCGCCCAATCTCCTCAAAGGCACAGTTGATTGTGGACTTGTTTTCATAAATTTTTGACATCAAAAAACCACAGCAAAGAAGTCCAATCTTACTGGCCAATTTTGGTCATCCAAACTGAAAATTACGCATCTAGGGAATGTCTCGTGCAATAATGTAATTGTTTCACTAATATGTGGTAAGTGGCACCATTCTATTGAGTCGCATTTTCGAAATCAATACTATCCAAATAAGACACTGAAGACGAAATTATTTTGCATCAACACTGTTCTCCGCCGACTTTCTGCATTCCTAGCTTGAAGAAAAATGGTCTAATCATTCCTCCAGCCCAAAATCCACGCCAATGATCTGGACAGTCTCCTTGAATTGTCACAGTTGATGCACTAAAGCATTTTACCCACTTTTTTTAAAGTGAACATATTTTGCAAATTGTGGCTGTTAAATATTGACCATTGTTGAAATAATGTTTGACAATAAGAATGCATTGTTGTCAAATAACGATTCATTTTAAATAATAGCAGACTATCTTTTTATCTTATACTACATATGAGATACCACCATCTATCTGGACCTGTAACATTCAGTGCAATTGCACATGTAAATGCTATGTAGCAGTCGGAGGAGAGATTGAAAACCTGGTTATTCAGTTTTAATCACGAAACATAGATAAATACATTTCTAGTGGCTTACAATACTGGACGGTGGTATTTCTTTAGGGCGATACAAGATCTACCACACTCTTCCAGTCTATATATTTGTGTGAATATATTTTTAATGCATATTTTGTTAATATTTAATTTTCTAAATATATTTTTTCATATATATTTTTAAAATCTGAATTGAAAAATGCATTTTTTTCCACTCCAGCGGGATTCGAATACGCAACTTTCAGCGTTTTAGTCAAGTGTCCTATCCACGAGGCTGACAAAATCTGTTATCAAATTCTTACAATGGTTGAACTTTTATAGCGTAACATCGAAAATGGTGTCAAATTTTAATTTTCCCTTTTTGTTGGGATGCCCATTTTGTACTATTTATTAGAAACATTTTTTAAGGTCAGACATCATACCAGCAAAAGGTGTGAGGTGTATTTAACTTGTCAACAGGCGAATATTGGTACGAAATTTATTTTAAAAGTTTTTCGCTCAACTTCATGTAGGTTTATGCGAATTGATTGTCTTCAATCTGTGAAGAAAATTTTCTGATAATATTGGAGATTTTTAAGAGAATGTGCCGAAGGACGTATGGCATTTTTGCAAGAGTACAACCATCTGAAAAATATTTACGATACGCAGCTGACACCTGTATCAGGATATGGTAGATTGAAATATTATATAAAAAATATATTAATTTGTTTAACTCTGGATCACATCTGTTATTATGATAACATTTATCATCCGTTATCTTTAGACTAATTTCCCTATCAAAACCTCCAGTTCTATTGGTTCGTTCGCTTTTATGAAAGATAATCTTTTACTTATCACACTTGCGGCTTGTGATATGCATTATTGACTAATGCCAGGGCAAAATGTTGCAGAGTTTCGCTACGATGTCTCAGACATCCTGAGTAGAGTTTTTAATTTGTATATTTCATTGCAAAAAGTGAACAGTTTGAAATAATGCATTTGGTGCTAGCGTGTTTCGTATTGTTCGTGACTTATTCACCTCTAGTGTTTTCGGATTCCATCCATTCTGACCAAATTTTACTTACAAGGATAGGTATGTTCTTTGTATAATTTGCTTTATTTATTTTTCTTATCTTTTATCTCTAATTATAGTTGATCCATAGTCTTTCAATAATTTCATCTTAAGATGAGTTGGTGTAGATCAATCATATACATATGAACCTCACAGAAAATGCACTACATTCAAATTATAAGCATCATCATAAAAATGCATCCATTTACATTGCTGATATATATGCTTAATTATTATGGCTGTGTAGTTTAAGGATTGTTTAAGAATGTTAAGGTCATATTGGACATGCAGATTTTGTGGCCTCTTAAAGCAATTCTTTGTCATTTTAAAGATTCTGTCAACTATTTAGTGACATTCTCTCCAGCAATCCCTGTCTTCCAGAGAAGAAGTCACCTTTTCTCAGATGATTATTTCGTAATCTGTGAGGGTATTGCTACCCTTACTAATTACTCCTTTCAGAACCTTAGGTGCAGAGCCATAAAGTTGAGAACTCCTTCCGGGCTGCTCACTTGTTTGGGTGATAAGTCAACTAATTTTAGCTGATATGCGCATTGACAAGGAAACTTAATTTGTTTTCAGATGCAGTGTGGGCATGTAGTGGGACAACGATTTAAGGGTTGTCTGGTTGCCTTGTTAACATTTTTGTAAAACATATTCGTTTTGTGTTGATTCAAATTTGTTTCCTTAGTTGTATATGCATTGACAGTGTTAAAAGAAACTTATATATAGCAAACGCATTTAGATACTTTTGCTCGCAAGTTCAGAAACAGCGGCGGATTTCCATAGAGGCGCATGAGGCCTCTTAAACCGAGGGGGTCTCCAAATCCAGCCATTGCTCATAAATTAGATATTCTAAAATATTATAATTTAAAATGCGTTCTTTACAACTCGCTGCTAATTTTTTAATATTTAAAAGCAGTCTTGGACTCGTAAAATTTAGTGCTCATAATATTTTACGAAGGGCTGACCAGATATTACTTATTGTTGTGTTGAAAACAAATAATGAAATATTATCTATGAACCTCCGCAAGACCCGTATTAATAGGGTAAACCCTATTCATAAATATTTCAACTCCTGCATAACAGTATATAAAGTTTGCAAAAAGATCTCACACTACGGTACATTTTAAGAATAATATTGCTTATGTTTTATTTTTTATTACTGTTATTGTTAATCATGGAGCTAGACTTACTGGGGAAACCACATTAAAAACGCTCCAAGTACTCTACCTTTGGTACTCCAATGTGGTGAGGAAACGAGTGCATATAGAGAATGCCCTAAGAAATATATATTTTTTGTAGGGAGAGAGGGGGGCCTCAAAACCAGACTGCATCTCTGGCCTCTTAAGGGGCCACTGCTCAGAAACATGCTGAAAGTGTCAATGCTCTGTCTTATAAGAGTGACAGTGTGTCCCAAAGAGAACTGTAGCAGTTAAGGGGGTGGTAATTTGAGAGTCACCTGAATACTCTAATGCATTTGGGGGCTCTCAAACAATCCATAATGGCTTTACATAAAATTTAAATAATTTTCAAATTTGTTTTAAAAAGAATTGCATTGTCAAGTACTTTATGTCTAAATAATTATTATGGTTTGTTTTTCTAACAGTTACAAGTATAGGTGACCCTCGACTTTCGTATGTAATTGGTTAAAAAGTAGGCTTTAAAATATTTTTTATCAATAGGTATAAACATATAATAAGATAACGAGATATAAAAACAGCCAGGCATTTTTCCATAAACTTTTCAAGAGTTAATTTAAGACTCCCCTTTTTTCTTTTCTTATAGTTCTACAACTTGATAAATCTTCATCAATGCCCTGCATATTTAAGATATATGCTTTCTATTGGGATCACATTCTTACACGAATAAATAAATAAAAATTTATCAATATACATGCTCCATTCATATTTCTGATTGTTGAAGTTTTAACAGTTATTCAGTTTCATCTTGTACTTAATTTGATTCTCATTGCTCAATTAAGTATTCATCTGGCGGAGAATCTGAATGAGATTCAATTAAATCATTATACCACTTTCATTGTTGATGGCCAAGTTAAGCTCATTCATCAGGTTAAGTATTTCAATCTTGGTTGCTTCAGGAATTTCTCCCGAATTTGTAAATGGACAACATTATTTTCAGAAATTCTTTATCGCTGATTTATTTATTTCAGCCCACGAGTCTCAAAAATATTATTTATTGCGTTTTATATATTACAGTTTTTCTAAAAATCTTCTAATGTTGACCCACCTTCCTTGTCAATTGCATTTTTTTTGCAAACAGACTCGTCACATTAAATATTTGGCATGGAGAAAATTCTCCGCCTATAATAATTGTAGACAATGAGGAAATAAACTCACTTGGATCATCTTTCGTCAATCAAAATTTTATGTAGAAAATACCTCATTTTATTAAAGTCAAACCAACCTTTACTTGCTTGTAACTCCAAGTTAAAATCTTTGTTTAATCGAACCTCCATGTAAACAAAGAGCCTTAACATAAATAATTAAAAACATCAAACCACAATAACAAATATTTTTCTATTGTATTCACAACTATACCGTGTCTTTTGGAAATGATCTTTAAAGATATATTTCCATAACTTTTGAGCACAGTTTTTGTATTATCAAAATATATCTGTGTTTAAAAAAATTATGAAATTGTGAATTAATTGTACGACAGTGGAAGGCCTCCTGTACACATCTGTTGGGCAATCATTCATTAACCTTTTAAATTAAACAATTCGGGGAGATGATCACACTAAAATACTAAATGAGTACGATAATATAAACTAAATTATAATTTTCGTGATTGAGAATTATTTCCATTACCCTAATGCTTAGAATATTGATAAAGCTTTACACTACTCAACAATTCAACATCCTCTTAAAACACATACTTCCATTAAATACCAATATAAAAAAAATATTTACTGCATTATCACCAAAATCCGAATGATAGCAATGTTAGTTGATACATAAGCCATCTATGTATATAATCCAATTTGGGGAAAACAGGTATGTCACTTAAGTGTGCAATAATTATACCTGTTTGTAACAAAAATAATACAATGTCTAAAAATTCAATTCCCGTTGCTAACATATATTTTCATTAAATATTAAAACATAAGTCACGAATTAGAATATAAGTCAAAATTAAGATTCAATTCAACACACAATTAGAGTACATTTTCAGCTTATATCATTGTTCTCCTCATAACAAACGCTTTATTGATTTATCACCAAAATTCTATTGATTTATCACCAAACTGCATATTCTGGTATACATATTTTAAACATGAAAGTACTAAAACTCTTATTTACATGATATCAACTAATAAAATAGCAACTCTATATGGGAAATAACTATATAGGAAAACATTCTAAGTGATTTCGTAATTGTTGTAGTTATGTTGCAAAGGGGCGGTATAAGTAACAAAATCCGAAGTGCTTTCGGGACCCCTTCACTGATGCCCAGACCTCTTGTTTTTGATATTTTTATCCCAGTTTAGAATTTTATTCAAAAATATTATTTGATAGATAAAACATTTAAGGGGCTGCATTTTGAAGACTTGCATCATACTGTGGAAATATCATACAGTATTGCCCTGATAATTAATTCATAATACAATTCCTTTTAAATTGATTTATTAATACTCTTCTATGGTAAGCAATACATGCGGGCAGAAGTAACAACGCTATCTTGATAATTTATTTAAATCATACTAGTTATGAAAACATTTCTTTGAATGAATCCATTTATATTTCTTCTTCTTTACATTAACAGTTAGCAGCATAATCTTAATTTTGTCAATGGTTACTCTGAACAGTGATTGGTACTATGCCCATACCACTATTGAAAACTATCAACCATGGTGTTTTCCTGTATTGAAGATTATTTGCAAGAGTTGATATTTTCCAAATCTCCAAAATGTGACCAAAGTACTGAAGTTTTAATGGAATTATACTAAAATCGTATGCCATTGGTGTTATAATTGACACACGGTCTGTCATATATAAGAATAAATTTTAATTCATGTCAAGATCTGTTATAATTTAAAATGTTCATAATCACCTGTTGTCCTAATCATAAATAATTATAGATCTCAATAGCCTTTGTTCACAACCATGTGGTGGTGGAATTAGATGCCATCGTGGGACTTTTTGCAAGGATTCGCAATGTGTTTGCAAGAATGCGGATCATGATTTCGATACTAACTGCAAATGTGTTAAAAACCCAGGTAAATTTTATTGTCATCCTTGTTATTTTTCATGTTCATAAGCTTTTCAAACTCATAATCACTTATATATGCCTTGGTTCATTCATCTCATAATCACAGGTAATGGTGAGGATCAAGTAGAAATTTGAAGTAAGGTCTCAGTGTCTGTTTACCAATATATATAATTTTGTGATTAAAATGAATTTTTACTTGCCAGGCCCTGTTCTAAAACTTATCTTTATATGGGTAGCTTCGTACCTTGTGTTACTGAATATCTGTTTTTTTTTTAAAGAATAGAGTGATTGATGTCAGCCATTTCATTAATGTTGATGTCCCACAGGGCTCAGCGCCGAGTCCTACTTTATTTCTGCTACATATCAATTGTCTCATAGATTGTTCTCTATGTCGATTACTCACTCAAGCCACCAATGGACAGTCGAATGAGTGAACCAGAGAGTGGAGGCAAGGTCAACTCCCGTATAGAAATGGTTAGCGACTGGAGAAAGCAAATCCTCGTCGCTATCAACGGCTCAAAGACTCAGTTGCCTTATCTAGTTCATTACCTCTCGACAATTCAAGTTGACAATAATGATCCCACTCTATCTGTTGCCATATGTTTTGCATCTTTTATGGTAGTGAATATTATTAGAATTGTATTTTATTTATTTATTTGAAGTATGATGTACCAAATATAATGAACAATTGAAAAACCCTAAAATATATATACACATGCACAACAAAATCAAAAAAGTATAAAATGACAAGAAAAAAGTAATGATAAATAAAAGTTTAAATAATAAAAAAGCAAAAACGTATACATAAAGAAAACAAATGGGAGGTAGGTGGGATTAAAAAGGAAGACACAATTATCAAGGGATAGGGACAAAGGAGTAAGGATTGTGGATTTTGTCGGCCTCATGGTTGAGTGGTTAAAGCCACTTAACTAAAGCGTTGGAGAAACGCTCGAGGTCACGGGTTCGAATCCCTCCGGAGTAAAAAAGAAAATATGTATATAAAAATGCATTTTCTATTCAGATTTTAAGAATATGTGCAAAAAATGCATTAAAAAATATGTATTCACTCTGGGCTGGAAAAGAGTGGTAGATCTTGTATCGTCCTGGAGCAATGCCACCGTTCAGTATTGTAAGCCACGTGAAATGGATTTATCCATGTTTCATGACTACTGAATAACCAGGTTTTCAATCTCTCCTCCGACCGCTACACAGCATTTACATGTGCAATTGTATAGTATGTTACAGACCCAGACGGATGGTGGTGTTATGGTGTCTCATGTGAAATATAAGATAAAAAAATAAGGGTTTACGATGTTATGGAGAGGCACCAGTGATTCCATAAAATGTGATAGTGGACCACGAAAGATGTCCAATGCATTTGGTAGTTCGTTAAGAAGAATCTACTATTAAAATTTGCAAAGATAAATCTCCCAGGCTCAGGCATCTCTCCATGATGCAATGACTTTTATGGTGATCTTTTATAAAGGAGGAGAAAATAAACAATATTCAAATTTTTAGTGGAAGGAGACATTTGTGATGGTTCTACATCTTCTTGCGGAGCTGATCTTGTTTGCTGCAATGGAGAATGTGCACAGACTAAATGCAGGTTTGTTATTTTTATAGAGCACAGAAGAAAAGTCGGGGTGATTTGCTTGTTTTACTGATATTTTCATGGAAGATGCTCTCGGGAACTGGCATCACTGATTCCTAGGGCTGCTGTGTTTGGCAAAGCTATGCATTTTGCGAACGCCCATCACCGCTTCACAGTTGATATTGAGTGCATGAGAACCAATAGATTCTCTAAGTCCTTTTTATGTGGATGACCTTCCGTCGTCTGTGTTTCCTCCTACCTATAACATGGGCCTCTTGAAGTCCCGTATTAATTCTACCCTATCCCGCATAGTGTCCTATGATGTCATAGGCCTGCATCGGCGGTGCCTTCTATGTGGGAATACTCATAAAAAAAAAGCAGACAAAATATCAAGCTAAATGGCACTATAGAGGCCAGAGTGAAGCAGGCTTCTCAGATTCTGGGTGCTCTTTATCAAGCGCGTAGATTATTCACTTCTGGGCAACTGGGTGACACTATACAAATCTCAGGTGCGTCCGGTTATTTGAAAACGGTAGTCACCTCTAGTCAGGTGCTCTAAAATACCTGCCTCCTCGACTCTGTGCAGAAACGATACAACACTCACAAACAATCTTCAATTGTTGGAGCACAAATGAAGGGTTGGCATATTGTGTCTGTTTTACCATTACTACTATGGTAGATGTTCTAAGGAGTCATTGTTTCCTCCAGCTGCCATTTTTGGTGGAGCAACATAACACACTCTTTCCCAACATCCTATTGCAGTTGAATTGGATCACATGAGGACTAGCAGGTTTACAGTATAGATTATGATTTCTTGAAATTTTGTTCTATCCCAGGAAGAATAAGTGCCCTGATTGCCTTTGCTATGGACCCCAATGTGTGAGCCTGTGGGATGCCTACTGTAGTATCCCGAAATCCCAGAATGCCCCGCTAAATATTTAGTATTATTCAAAAGTTTATTAGGGCATCATTCAAATAATATTTAAATTACTTGCAACATATTAAGCTTTGAGGCATCAACTAATTGCTTCGGTAATGCACCAATCGAGATGTAACATAATGAGAGCTCATCTTTTTTACTTCATCTATTTCACGTGGCATACAACTCAAAATGGTAATATTGCCCCATTAACTCTTTGCAATCAATCATTTGATTACTTTTTGCCCATCTCTGGTTGATTACCGTTGTACTCTCAAAATTGTTTATATATGAACTGTCCAACTTTGGAATAGCCGTCTGTTGTTTGTGTTTTCACTTCACCCGCCTTGTAGTTTGGGTCTCTTCTAGGCCCGTCTTCATTCCGTTCTATCTTCAACTCTTCTAACTTTCTCAAATCATTTCTGAGTGACATAATTCTATTATAACATAAATAATAGAATTATGTCCTTGTGGATTCAGCTAGCAGTAATAAATTTCTACTAAATTTGATTTCATAATGGGACAAATACTACTAAAAGTGTAAAAAAATGTGTATTATTATTTATTATGTGGATAATTTATAAAGCCCTGTTTTCGTGAGAAAATCACTTCAAGAGCACTGTACATTTTTTCTGAAATAGTTTATTGACAATGATTTTATATTAAATATGATATTGTAATTAAATATGGAGGCTTCATTGATGAGTACTGAAGACAACTGCAGCTGTAGAGTAGTTAGGTTGTTCCGTTTTTAGAAATAATAAATAATTTCTGTATTTAGAAATAATTGTTATCTTTGTACAATTTCAGCAACGGGTCGACTACCCCTGATATGCTCATGACAGCTACACAGATTGCAATGTATGGAGCGTTTGTCTTAGGAATCGTTGCTATTTTCATTATTTTTTGGAAGCTTTGCACTAAAACCAATTACAGGTAAGAAAGTTCATATATTTTCCTCTTTCATATTGTTTTTCCTATTTCTTTTTTGAGCTTTGTAAGTATTGCAACCAACGAACAATATATAATATAATATAATTTTTATTTTGAGATATTTATGACTCGATCATTAATTCTGTGTGACAAATCTTAACATTATTTCTGATTCTTACTAATCTACTAATAACCAATATTAATGTTTAATTTTGTTCGGTATACACATTCTGTGCAGTGTCTGAAATCATTAAATAAAACATTAAATGAATAATTTATTTATTATATAATAGAAAAATTTATTATATAATAGAAAAAGATATCAGATGATTCAACAACATACCATGTCATGTTTGCGCCCAAATTGGTTCGCTGGCATTGATTTTATCAATCCAAAATCTTACATCTTTCTTAAAGAAGCTAGGAACTATAGTAATAAATATAAATAAGGTCTTACTGTAACCATCAATATGATAATGCGTTTTTCGTTTGAATGATTTTACCATTGAATATTGAAAATACCACAAGTTGCAAGAAAACCCA
>JAPMAF010000246.1:0-16438 GCA_026537445.1 Silvatares holzenthali | reverse complement strand
ATATATGTATAAGATGAAACACTAAAATTAAAATTACAATAGAGCTTACATGTGATATTTCCTGATGTGAAAACAAAAAGAAAAAAGCAACTTTACGATATTATTCATAATAATTATAAAAAAAACTCTTAATTTTATTAAATTTGAATAATGCAGCAATAATTATTGATATTTTCATTTTTTAAAATATCGTTCCCTGAAGAGTAACAAAAATTATGTGCAGCGCCCTTGAGGTGATTGTCTCAAGAAAACGGCGCTATATAAGTTGTCCATGTTAATAATAATATTCTCCTGAATAAATGTGAATTGGTTCCGCTGAACGTTTAGTATCTTGCTTTTAATATTAAGTAAATATTAGCCAAATAAATATTCAATGTTATACAATCACTAATGTAATGTAGGACAAGGCTAATTCACACTTTATCGAAAATGCTCACTCCATAAATAGTTGTACATTAACTATATGTAACTTTTTCTATATCGATTCAACAATGGTAATTTCTGATATCCAATAATTCAAACCACATATAAACAAATGGGTTTTCACTAAACTAAGAATTCTCTTGGATAACATTAGAGTAACCTAGGTGCTAATCCTTTTAGAATGAGAATATTAAAGAGCTGCCCATATTATTAAATTAATATGTATCTTACATAATTCTACTAAAGAAAACTATCGCTTTTATAATATTTCATGCAATACTAAAAAATATAACATAAAATGTCACTAGACTCACACAAATCAAATTAAAAAAATACATTGAAAATATAAGAAAATATATATAACTAAAAAATGATAAAAAGTTATTATATAAGTAAAATATTACTTCCATTCCTTAATTAAGTAATAAAAAATCGAAAATTAAAATACATTAAAGTTATTTTCACTAAAATATATTTAAATTCATTTTGTCATGTTTCAGATCATAATACTTGAGATAATCCACTTTAGAAGTGGTGTTTAAATAAATTAGGTTTCATTAAATATTGGACAATGAATGCTTTGATGAACAACTCATAACAGTATGTTAAAGATAAAATAAGATCTGATATTCATTTGAAGCGTTATAAACATTTAAAGGATTATTTTATGTGGCATTATGTTCAATTATGATTATTTGAAAAAATAATGCTTACAATTTAATTAAAATTGTCAAAATATATGACTATACATGATGTTGACACATCAAACTTGTAAGAACACCTATTAATTTTAAATGATAATTTAAACACAGATGAATATTTTAATAAGGATAAAAGAAAACATTGAACTTCACCTCTTGAAATATTTATATGATAGGTTGATAGGCTGAGAAAGTAAAAAATTAAATTATTTTAAAAATCAATGATAAAAGGGCATGATGATATATTGATTCATAAATGAAAGAGAAGGGATGATAATTGTACCTGACAGGATAATTTAGAAGTCAGTTGATAAATTTCTCGCTTAGTTTGATGTTTTTTTTTTATCTTATACTATACAAGAGACACTACGAAATCACACAAGCTGTTTGACTTTTTAAAATATATTTTTACACATTTATTATTAAAATCTGAATCAAAAAATGCATTTTAATACAATTTTTTTTCACTCTGGTGGGGTTCGAATCGCGACCTCCAGCATTCCTTCAACACTTTAGTTAAGTGTCTTAACCACTCGACCACGAGGCAGAATCATTAAGAGCTGGTCATTTGGGTTTCAAATCGATATTGTACCTTATGAATTTCGCAATGACAAAGTAAATAAATTTACACTATATATACAACTATTTTATGAAAACGATAAAACGAAAAAGCATTGTCTGTGTGTTTTAAAGAACCTTGTAATATGATTTGTTTCAAGATTGAAAGAATGGAATGGAGGCCAAATTATGAGGAAACTGTGTCATGC
Source organism: Silvatares holzenthali (assembly GCA_026537445.1). NCBI lineage: Eukaryota > Metazoa > Arthropoda > Insecta > Trichoptera > Pisuliidae > Silvatares > Silvatares holzenthali. Next base: position 14,547 of record JAPMAF010000246.1, on the reverse strand, counting down.
AGGATTGGAAATGGGGAGAGCCGATTCTATTAATCATTTTATATTTGGTTTCATTCAGAAAAAACACATTCAGACCGGATAGAATTATTCAGTCATGTTAAAGTATTTAATTTCCATTTCAAATTTATTATGAAATCAAATATAATTATATTTTATAATTGATGTGTGAGGAAATTAATAACATTTCGATTGTCTGTTAAAATACAGAGGAAACTGAACTAGCTTTAGACAATTTTATGAACTTTAAACATATATATTTAATGGTTTTAACGGTTTGAAATGTTACCAAAATAATATCTTAATATGTGTACAAATGATTTGTTGTTTATATAATTATAGAAATTGATTATTTTAAAATATTCTTACATATGTAAGAATATTTTAAAATAATCACTCTATTTCATTTATGAAGTTCACTGATTATTTGTTACATTAAATAGATGATTTGTATCCAAAAGAATATATTTAAAAGGACAGATCATAGAGACTACTTATGAATATTCTCACTTCGTCAGAGTAGCAACAGCGGACTTCTTATGCGATGACATCATGCATGGATCATGGCTCTGTTCATATGCAAAATAAAGCCTTTTGAGATGTCAAGTTGTGTTGTGACATTTTGTTTGCCAATGTTTCGGACCACATTGCAGTGTTTAGCTGCAGGGCGAATCTGTCTGTGTGAAAAGTCTAAAGATGAGAACCTCAATGTGGTCCGAAACGTTGGCAAAACAAAAACAAAATGTCACAACACAACTTCACTATCCAAAAGTCTTCGACTGACGAATCTGACTGGTTGTGAAAACCCACTGCAATACAGTTCATAGGCACTCACTTGAGTCAGATCAGGCACACTAGATGAAGTTACATTTACCGAGACCTTGTGAGAAATCATTTTGGAGAATGTTTTATGAATGCATGACGTTGGCTAATATGGTAATACATGAGTAGAAGAGATCTTATTTGTTATTGTGTTGAAGATCATTTCATACGACATGCGTAGGGCCACACAACGACTAACAAACTGACTGCACACTTTGGCACATACGACAGGAAGATATGTAAGTTCAATTAAAAATTAATAATTAAAATTTTAAGAACATGTCGAACGCCCCTGAAATTCTGTTGCCATCCTGAATAATTAATTATTTTTATTATCACGTATTTGAATGTTTATTATCATGTATTCTGAATTTATTGATGTATATAAAAAAATCTTTCCTTTAATATTGAATTAAAATACTTCTGATTGAATTTATTTAAATGTATTATTTATAAAGTTAGAACTGAACAATTTCCATATTATTCTTTCTCAGTACAGAAATATTAATTAATTAATTATCCTTTGGAAGTCGGATTCCTGTTTTTTTTTTTTAAAGAAAATGAGACATTTTTTTTATCTTATACTACACATAAGACACCATGACAACTCTATTAGTTTGGGTCTGTAACATTAAGTGCAATTGCACTTGTTAATACTGTGTAGCAGTCGGAAAAAAGATTGAAAACCTGGTTATTCAGTTCTAGTCACGAAACATGGATAAATCCATTTCAAGTGGCTTACAATACCGAATGGTGGTATTGCTCTAGAGCGATACAAGATCTTTGGGAACCTCTGGTTCCTTAAAGAGAGGCAGAAGCAAAACTCGCAGTGTAACAAAGAGATCACGGATGTTTATTTTGATTATATAAAGACGTTCGGACGTAGGGAGTGTTATCGAATGGCCCGAGCGGTACTGGGCTCTTGCCTACGAGGCAACCATATTTATACCTCATCCGCGCGCCGGTAGTCGCCCCAAGAGCGGCATATGATAGCACGGCCCGCCACAGCACGCCTTCTGTCTCCTGGAGCATTGGCTGCGTGTGTTGCCGTAGTGTGGGCTGCCACAACCCCCTTTCCAGTGACATGTGCAGCTGGTGCATGGAATGACACGCTTGGTGGTTTTGATGACAGGTGTTGACTGGGAAGGCTTTGGTGAAGGCATCGTGAACGTCATTGCCTGAGCTGGATGGATCGGTGTTGTGTGGTTTTGATTGATGTGCATTGATGCTGTCGCCGTTGGCGTTCTTGTGGACTGCTCGGCATTGGTCTGTTGCGGCGATGATGCCGAGGTTAGCGATGTGTCGAGGTCAGCTGGTATATAGAGATGAGCCGGTTTGAGGGTGTCTGTAGACACCGTGTGATGTTGCCTGTTCACTTTGATGATGTAGTTCCTGTCATTGGTACGTTTAATGACTTTGTACTGAGGCTGTAGCGGTTTCCGTATGGCGTCGACGCGCTTGACATGGGAACAGGTCTTGAGGTCCTTGTGGAAGAAAGGCTGCTTTTCCGAGGTGTGTCTTGATGCCGGGACGGACTTGATGTCTTGGGCGAGGCGTCGGAGGTTTTCCATGAAGGAAGTTGTGTCAGTTTCTGGATGACTTGCGGTTGCGATAAAGTCCTGGGATACACAGTGTTGTGCCGTACAGCATTTCTGCGGAGGATGCTTGGAGGTCTTCTTTCCAGGCCGTGCGTAGACCCAGAAGGACCATCGGTGAACGGTCGGGCCATGAGCGCGGCTTTTAAGTGCCTGTGGAAGTGCTCTATCATGCCGTTGGATTGCAGGTAGTACAGTGTAGTACGAATGCGGTGTGCTCTCAGGAACTTGATGAGGGCAGCGAAGAGGGCTGACTCCAACTCCGTAGTTGGGCACCCAGTTGTTGACGATGGCCTTTGCGACAGTTATGGCTTGCTGGTCCTGGATCGGGATTGCAAGAGGCCACCTGGTTAATCTGTCCATCATAGTCAAACAGTATTGGAAACCTTGACATGCTGGGAGCTTGATGAGGTCCAAGTGCATGTGGTCGAATCGAGCATCTGAGTCTTTGAAGTTCCCTAGAGTTGTGCCGTTGAATTTTTGATTTTTGGCATGCTGCGCATTGCTGGGTCCAGCGTACGGTGTCCTTACGCATGCCGGGCCAGAAATATTTCTGACTAACGGTGTGACCGGTGCTTCTGATGCTGGGGTGTGAGAGTTCATGCACTATGTCGAATGCTGTCTTCTGTAGGGATGTACGGTCTGATGTTCTCCTGGGATATCTCACTGTAGACGGCATGGCATTCGATGTTAAGGTTCTGTAGAGAGACGAGGGTTAAGGAGCAAATGGGGCAGCTGTCGCTGTCGGTGTGGATTCGACGGTCGCCGCGTCCAATAAGATTGGCATTGAAATGGTGCATGTGCGTGAGAGGGCATCGGCTACGACGTTCTCTTCCCCTTTGACGTATACTCTACGAGCATGATGTGGTCTAATTACCGCAGCTGCCTTGGCGAGACCTTGTCAGATGGCTGTTGGTGAGCGTGGGTAAGTGGACGATAGTCTGTATATATGGTAAATGGCCGGCCTTCGAGGAAACGCCTGAAGTGCTTGACTGCAGCACAAGACAGCAAGGAGCTCTCGGTCATAAGCGCTATAGCGTTTTTCGGTGTCCGATAGCTTCTGGAGAAGAAACCCAGGAAAAACCAGACTCCCTGAGGGAACTCCTGTTTGAGCGCCGCCCCTTTGGCTGTGTTGGAGGCGTCAGTCCTGAGGGCGAGAGAAGCTCTGAGTGGTGAAATGTCGTGGTTGTGGCGTTTGCGAGTGCTGCTTTGGTCGCCTGGAAAGCAGTGTCTGCTTCCGAACTCCAAGGAAGCTTGGTGTTTTTGTTCCTCAGCGGGAGGCCTTTTAGAATATCGTTTAGTGGTTCCAGGATCTCCGCGGCCTTGGGCATCTTCTGTAGTAATTGACGAGTCCAAGGAAACATCTTAGTTGATTTGGTGTTTCTGGCTTCTGGAATTCTTTAATGGCTTGAACTTGCGATCGTAGAGGAGTGATTCCTGCTATCGAGACCGTATAGCCTAGGAACCTCACTTGGTTTTGGTCTAGTACGCACTTCTCTGGATTGATGCGAAGATTTGCCTTGCGGAGCACCACGAAGAGTTGTTGAAGATGTTTGAGATGGGTATCGTGGTCTGGCGAGGCGATGATGAAATCATTGAAGTAGTTTTTAACGAAAGGCAAGTCTCGCAACAGATAACCGATAGTTCTTTGAAGAGTCTGGGCTGCGTTGGGCAGGAATTCGAAGAGACCGAACTGGATTGTGATGGCCATTTTGGGTTTGTCTTCCTCAGACATAGCGATCTGATAGAATGCCTTGCGAAGGTCTATCACTGAAAAAACCTTGCCGTTGACTTCCTGCAGAAGATCTTCTACTATGGGCAGCAGGTAGAGATCTGGGATTGTACAGGCTGATCTCTGGATCGTGAGCGCTTCTGCCGTGATGCGATGAGCAGTTGGTCAACGGACGCTTGCAGTGCTGCTACCTTTTTGGTCAAATCTCTGTCTGTCGCCGAGACAGGGAAGACCTGCGTCTCCTAAAGCTGGTGCGGCTGGTGGGGGCGGGCGAGCACTTATCGCATAGACCCCTGGACTGGTCTCCATGAGGTCGTCGGCCAAGGTGCCGAGCTCGTCGAGGTCGGAGCTCTTCACGATTCTGAGGCTGCGAGTAGTGCGGAGAACCTCATCCGCGACTTTTCCTCCTGCCAAGATCTTCATTTTGCGAAGCAGTTGCGAAGGTCATCTGTCACCAAGCTCCAACTGATTGAACAGCTTGTGGAGCTGTTTTTCCGGTGATTCAGTAAGGCGAGCCAGCATGGTGGCCTCGAGGTTGTCGTACAACCCCGCTTCGGGTGAACTGCTGAGGACGTCTATGAGCTCAATAACTGTGGAGCTGTCGAGAGCAGATACGACGAGATCGTACCTATTGCGGTACGATCGAATATGGTGAATGTTGAACATCAACTCGATTTGAAGGAACCAAGCTGTCGGGTTGATCACCCAGAAGGGCGGTAGCTTTCTACGCCGCTGCTTCTACGTAGGCCGATGTGCCGCCAGCCTCTGCGTTGTCTCCATTGTTGGTAGTCGTTTTGTTCATGACTTTGATTTTAATAATTCTTTGATTTCTCTAAATGATGTGTGGCTCGATCTTGTGAGTTGGGCTTGTGCGAAGCCGTTTCGAAGCGTCATAGTCCGGTACGTGCAGTCGCGGCGATAGATAAAGAAAAAAATACTTCTAGCCTCTATAAAATTGTATCACATCAGAATCTCCACTTTGGGAACCTCTGGTTCCATAAAGAGAGGCAGAAGTAAAACTCGCAGTGTAACAAAAAGATCACGGATGTTTATTTTGATTATATAAAGACTCTCGACGTAGCGAGTGATAGACGTATTATCGAATGGCCCGAGCGGTACTGGGCTCTTGCCTACGAGGCAGCCATATTTATACCTCATCGGCGCGCCAGTACAGTCGCCCCAAGAGTATGGCAGCGCGGCCCACCATGGCACGCCTTCTGTCTCCTGGAGCATTGGCTGCGTGTGTGTGGCCGTAGCGTGGGCGCTACAGATCTACCACTCTTTTCCAGTTCAGAGAGAATATACATCTTTAAATGCATTTTATGGTGTTTTTGATTTATTTTTAACATATTTTTACACTATATAAGTTTTAAAAATCTGAATCGATAAATGTATATCTTAAATTTTTTTTTCACTATGGCGGGATTCGAACCCGCGACCTCCAGTGTACCTCCAACGCTTTAGTCAAATGTCTTAACCACTGGGCCGACTACACAATGGTAAAAAGGTCCGAAATAAGTAAATTAAATAATATTAGACAATCATGGTTATATATTAAGGAATTAAGATGACATATTGTAATGTTAATTGACAGAGTCCTTTGTGATCTTTATTATTCAGTATTATACACAAAATATATTTGGAAAATGGTAATGAGTCAATTTGATATTTCGCATCTACGTATGGAATTACAAGTAGTGTGATCACTGAACATTTTCTAATTCTCATTGTCATTTATGAATACCCCCAATAACTGCAAATACTGTACATTCTTGATAGAATTCACATTCAATGGTTCAACATTTTTCCATCCCAATGTACGTGCAAATAGAATATTCATAATTTTGCAGAATAAAAATTTCATAATTAAAAATGAGAAAATAACTATTGATCATAAAAAAAATACAGTAAATTTTTCATTAAATTTTATGATAACCAGTGTTTTATTCTATATTCCAAATTTTAATCAAAAATAAAAGTACACAAACGTTTGTATTTATTTTAAAATAATCATTATCAAACAAAATATTGAAATACCAGACTCTCGATTTACAGGATTAGCTTTTAGCAATAGTTGAAATGCGCCATCAAATAATGTAATTATTTCATAAATAATTTTTATACTCATTTTTCCAGATTTTAATTCGCCAACAGATCACCAACAGATAATTTCAATTAATTTTTTTTTAGAGACACCTCCTACCGAGACCGTCACAACTGCACCCTTGTGAATTATTCGCACCACATGGTTGACGCTCGTCTAACTTTCCATAATCACATATAAATATCCCTTAGTACACTTCTTTCATGTAAAAAAAATATTGTCAAATAGAAATTCTGATATGGTGCGAAATATATTATTTACTTGCAAAAATACTTTTTTTGCTATCGATAGTCAAACTTTTCCAAAATGGACGCTTTGACTGCACAATCTAAGCAAAGTAAATTAAACTAGTCACAAACCGGAGAAAATATCACCAAACCATACAGGTTATTATTTTTTGCATATGCTTGATTATTACCGTGTAATATTTAATGTATGATTCAATATTTAATGTATTACTTCCTTAACATAATTTTTTTATGTTTCTACGAGTTTTTTTTATGTACAAAGCGTTTTGGTACCTAATCTAACCATTACCGAGTACAAACATTGTAACAATGTTTGTACTCGACAATGGTCCAGATAGGTACCGAAACACGTTGTATACAAAAACCTCGTAGAAACAAAAAAGCGATAAGAGTGTTACATTAAACATATTATTTTATTTTTCCAAGAAATAAAAATTCCATGACATTAGAGACATTCTAATTGTTACAAAACATTTATCCTTGTGAATCGAGAGCAGGCAGCGTAATAAAAAAAAACTAAAAGAAAACAAAATAAAAAATATCACACCTCAACGATACAGTGATAAAATCATCAGCGCCAGACCTGAAGGCCGGTGGTGGCGGTGGCAAGTGCTGGGGGTGCTGGGGGTGCTGGGGATGCGGCGCAGGCTGCTGCGGCTGCTGGGGCGGGACCGGCGGAGCCTTGGGGGGCGGGGCGGGCCCCGCAGGCCCGTACAGCGCCCCCTGCACTCCCTGCACTCCCTGCCCGCTGGCGAGTGGGCGCAGAGGGGCGGGAGCTGCCAGCATGGAGATGGATGTGCTGGCAGCAGGAAACCGACTAAAATAATAAACACCACACACAAATAAAATCCAATCTCTCTCGCCTCATCGTTTAATTAGTTTACAGTTATAAATATGATATCAAGAATTGGAACAACACGTAACAATCATAGGTTTAAGAAATATAGCGGAAGCAGAAGTGTCAGCCTCACAGTCGAGTGGTTAAGACACTTAACTAAAGCATTGGAGAAATGCTGAAGGTCGCGGATTCCGATCCCGCTGGAGTGAAATAAATAATAATTTTAAAAATGCATTCCTCCATTCAGCTTTTAAAAATATAAAAAACAAAAACAGTATAAAAATGCATTTAGCTATGTATATTCACTCTAGACTGGTTGAGTGGTAGATCTTGTATCGCCCTGGAGCAATACCACCGTTCAGTATAGTAAGCTACCTGAAATAGATTTATACATGTTTCGTGACTAGAACTAAATAACTAGGTTTTCAATCTCTCCTCCGACTGCTACACAGCATTTACATGTGCAATAGCACTGAATGTTACGGACCCAGATGGGTGTATTTTTTCCACACTCATAAACCTAAAAATGGTAAAGGATTCAATATTGATCTTACTCAGGCGTAACTGGACTGCCCTCTTCCTCGTGCAGATCAGGAAGCCTCTGCAGTCCGAGGCATCGTCTGCGCAGTGAATCAACCTCTGCCTTGAGAGGCCTCCAGTCTTCGTGCAGGCGCTGCGCAGCTGACAACTTTCGCGATACGCTATCCTCAGTCTGTTTAATTACTGTTTCCATCTGTCAAATAAATAATAAAATCTAAACAATTGTAAAGCCTTCAAGGTGAAACAAAACAAAAGGCTCATGTCTAAAATATCAGTATCATACTTTCTATATAAATCTGAACCACCCACTTGCCCCGTTAAATATTCCCATATTGTAATAATCAAAGGATCATTCAAATATTTTAATCTCACACAAATTTTAAATCTTTTAAGGCCTAACTTAATCGCCAAATTAGGCGATGTGCCGATTGAGATGTAACATAACATTTTTTTGGTCATGTAGAGCGAATGGGTATTGCAATATAATAAGTTTACTATAAATTCAACATTTATCGTCATTATTTACGTATTGGTCCTTAGCATTATTTTATGCATTATTTTCGTGCTCATCATTATTTTATATATTATTTTTGTGCTTAGCATTATTTAATATATTATTTTTGTGTTTATCATTGTTTTATATATTATTTAGGTTCCCTATCGTTATTTTTTTGCTAATGTTAAAATATAATTATTACTTTCTTTGGTACTAAATAGTGCTGTTAAATAAATAAATAACAAAATTTAGCCATCTCATTTGCTCTAATGTGCTTCTAATATGGCTTAGATCATACAATACAATATAAACATCAAGCCGTTTCCCCAAAGGAGTAGGCAGAATATCGAATGCCTTACTGTTCTATCCTGGCATACATCTCTAGCCTCATTCATGTTCATACATCTCCTCATGCGCACTCTGTGATTATTACAACTACGAACAGAGCCATCGATAGATCAGCTACACAAAAATACATATAAGATATTTTATATTATACTATGAACAGATGAGCTAGGATTGCAATACGAACCTTGTACAGATGAAAAGTAATGCTACTGACTTTTTGATCTCAACTAACTTCATGTTGTTTTTTCTCATTTAAGCAAGCAACGTTTACTAACGATTTTACGTAAATTTCATGTTATTTATGAGTTTAATTTACAAAAAATTACCAATATTATCCTTGTGGCAGTGTTAAATATGTACAGATATTAATTCACGAGAGTAATTATGATGGCATTTCATGTAATTTGAAATTCAATGATGTAGTAGTATACCTTCATACCTTCAGTATACTTTATTAAGCTCTAACCAACAATAAATGCATGTCATTCATCTATTCAAATATTCAACTCTATCAGTTAGGAACACAATACAATGCTAAAAATATAATAAATAAAATTCAACAACCATCACGCACATCTGAAGAGATGCATAAATACGGAGGAAGTGAGAAATGTACACCAGGAGACAAGTGTCGCTCTACTCTGCTTACTCCTATCAGGATGCACCTCATGTTATGTATGCATAAAAAATATTGGGGTTTGCCTTGTTTTAAAATCTTGAGCACCCTACTGTAAGCTAGCGAATATTAATCAAATAATTAAATGAGCTTTAGTCATTCAAATGTATAAAGTTAAAGGCTGAAGTTGTGCATATATATCAGAAAATGATTCATTATTCACAATTTTCATTTCCTGAATCAGAATTAGATCTTTCAATGTGTATTTATCAGTCTCGTAGTCTACTAGGTCTAGCTACTTGACTAAAGTGCTGGAGGTCATTCATATAGATTTTGAAAATATGATGATTTACAAAATCATAACTCTGAACTGGCAAAGAGTGGTAGGATCTTGTATCGCCCTGGAGCAATACCATCGTTCAGTATTTTGAAATGGATTTATCCATGTTTCATAACTAGAATTGAATAATTAGGTTTTCTTTCTCTGCTCCACTGCTACACAGCATCTACATGTCCGACTGCACTAAATGTTACAGGTCCAGATGAATAGATTAAAAATCTAAAAAGGCATCAACCTTTTTAACTAGGCGTAAAATAAACTACTTACTATTACTAATTATATATTTTAAACAATATATATAATAAGTGTTTGTACTCAGGAAATGATATGTTCATTTCACAAGTCAGGTTATAAATAGATATATTACTAACAAAGCATATTCAGAGTGTTTATTTACTCTATAGGAGTAACAACACGATGCAGCTGGTGGAACCTATTCAGATTATTCTCGGAACAAAACGACTACACTACTATATCCTCAGTAGTCCATCTCCACTGCTGGATGAATCAAAAACTTTGTATTTAACTCCACTCCTACTGAGCAATGAACTATTGGGGAAGAGCAAAACATTTTCCATTTTTCAATAGACAGTATTCGACTGTGATATATCAGAGTGAGCATATGGCAGATTTTATTTAAGATTATGTAAACATTACACAATGTTTATTTTAAGTCATTTTCTAGTACATGTTATCTAACCGTTCATTAAAAATTACAATTATCTGGTAATTTGGTACTTAGGAAGTATGTTCACGATGGATGGAAGGCGTGAAAGTGACATCAAAAGGCATGTGAAAGCAGGTAATTGAGTAAACGGGGCACTAAACGCTATAATATCAAACAAAAAACTATATATGAGTGCCCGAATGGCAGTACATAATGGAGTGTTGGTGCCAACGTTGATGTATGGAAGCGAAGCTTGGACCTGGCAGAAGAACGAAAATAGAATAAATGCTGTAGAGATGAGATCTCTTAGAAGAATCTGTGTTAAAACTATGTATGACAGAATAAGAAACACAGAATAAGGAATGAATGTGGAGCAGGGACGAGCGTGATTAATAAAATGAAGAAAAATGACTTGAGCTGGTTTGGGTATGTAGAGCGGATGGATGCAGAAGCTAGCATGGAAGATCTATAATGCAAATGTAGAAAGTGCAAAATACAGAGGTCGCTCAAGGAAAACATGGCATGATCAGATCAAACAAATATTGATGGATGGCTCTGTCCGCTGTCGTAAGAATCGCAAAGTATACATAAGGAGATGTATGAATGTGGATGAAGCAAGAGATGTATGCCAGGATAGTGGTGTGGCGCTCGATCCTCTCTGTCTACTCCTGCGGAGAAATGGCGTGATATGTTACTGTATTGTATATATTATTCCTTTTAAATGTTTAAGTCCATATGTTGTTTACACTAGCAGCACAGATGTGAGTTTGTTGCTTTATAGTACTTTCAACTAGCAGTATTTTATCCAGTCTATATACTCCCAGTTAGCATGAATCCTAGATTTTTTTTATCTTATACTATACATGAGACCATGACACCACCATCCATCCGGTTCTGTAACATACTGTACAATTGCACATGTAAATCCTGTGTAGCAGCCGGAGGAGAGATTGAAAACTTGGTTATTCAATTCTAGTCACGAAACATGGATAAATCCATTTCACGTGGCTTACAATACTGAATGGTGGTGTTGCTCCAGGGTGATACAAGATCTACCACTCTTTTCTAGTCCAGAGTGAATACATGTATATATTTTTAATACATTTTTGCCGTTTTTCATTTTTTTTTAAATATATTTTTACTATACACATTTAAAATCTGTATAGAAAAATGCATTTCTATACAGATATTTTTATTTCACTCCGACGGGATTCGAACCCGCGACCTCCAACGTTCCTCCAACACTTTAGTCAAGTGCCTTTAATCACTTAACCACAAGACCGACAATTGATTTTGAGAAGGATGCAATGCCACTAGATTCGAGAGGACGGATGACGTTGGCCATGGACAGATCAAAAAAGAGAAGACTTCTAGATATGAAATAAAGAAAGAAAGAGAATGACTCTTATGCTTATAATGGTGATAATGAATGGATGATGATTGTTATTTTAAACGCGGAAAACTAGTATAGCGCCGTTTTCGTGAGAAAATCACATCAAGGATGTTGCAATCCTCATTATTATATTCATGTGCTGGGTATACAAATACTAGGAAATAATGAAATAATCATTTCCATTTCCTGCATCTCAGAGAGCAATCCATATGATATCAGATCCAACCGAAGAGAAAATCAATGGCGTCATTGCTACTCAATCTCATTCTAATATTGTGCATGTTTCTTCTGCGGGCAAATCTAGTAAGAAAAGGTGCATCCAGAACATATCCTATAATAATTGCTCAGAGTTGATCCTTCACTTTTCTAACTCAGAATACAGCAATACACCTGTGAACAAGGTAACCTCCAACTATATTGGAAATACGGGGCAACATATTAAAACATATTTTTCAATTATAAACCTTAATAAATTCCCCTAAAATAATACTTTCATCATTCGTATCATAAAATAAATTATATTCATTGCACATACACAGTGATGACTTTGTGACTTGATATGGTCTCCCAGACATTAATTAAAAATAACTTGCCACTAAATCATTCCTTAAGACGAGTCAATGTAATATTTGCTACACTCTTGTCATGATGATCTTATGAAAATGATGACACTATTTATATTATTATAATAAAATATATTTACCATTGAACAAATATCTGTCTTATTCACTTAAGTGAACAGCGTTGAATGTCTTGAGTAAAGATTAAATTTAAAGGAAATAGACCTACCGCATTAATGTCAGCATGTATTTGTCTTAATTCTTCTACATGGCTCATTTTTTCTTGCTGTAATAATTCCATTTCTCTCCTGTACTGCGCCAAGCATCTTCCTTCCTGATCTCCTGATCGAACTTCATTTAATATATTTCTTTTCAAGCGCTCTAATGCGATGGTTTTATTCCTGAAATATAAATAAAATATTTAGTTAAAAGAAACACGTTCAATGCTTATATATTTCAATAAATTTAATTGACCGCAATCTTTCATAAGTGATGATCGAAAAATTAGAAAAAGTATTCTCGTATTTTGCAAAATCTCTTAGTTATGAAGATATATCGCTGATGCATTGGAAACGCATAAAATCAAAATAAACAATCGAATGAATAATAAATTTAGATATCCTGATAAGGAAGTATCGATCGGGTCCACAGGTGCGATAGATTCCCTGGGGCGACAAAACAAATTTGACAAATATTTATCCGGCCATGATGCTAATGCACAAATATACATCCTAACGAGAAATGTAACATCGCGAAAGGAAGATAAACCCACCTTATGTCTTTCATGGCTTCTAATTTGTGGTATATTTCACGTTCATTCACTGCTGTCATATTATTGTTATCAATTTATTTCACTACAACTAAAACATTTGCAACCGCGGACGAATCTCGAGTATTGAATAGAAACCGATGTTAAAAATTACTGTTTCTGTTATGCCATCGGTGTTGCTAGATGCAGCTGTAAGATCGATGAAAGGTTGTTAAGTAGTTTACTATTATTCTATCCCATTTTTTACGGAGATTTTAACCATAGAAAAATATAATTTTACGTCAAAAATAATTTCAATATCTATGACACATACGTTCCGTGTCTATGAGCGGGATCGTCAAATAACTGATATCTCTATTTTTCCTAGATGACATTCTGACCTTTCATATTTTATTTATTACTGTTTATGTATGTTTAACTTATCGTGATAAAGCGAGTTTCTAAAGTTCGTCGTAATTTTTCCAATAGTGTCTAAAATGGGGGATGGAGACATACCAACGGTATTAATTTGTGTATTTTGTTTTGTAATATTACCGTATTTATTATAGTTTGAATATAAACAATTCTTCAATAAATTAAATATTATTTTTACGAAATACGTTACGTGTATTGTACAATTGTTTAATATATGCCGTAGTATTTTATTAAAGTTTAATAATGAATATGTTTTGTATAGGAACATCCAAGGATTTTAATTCCGGAATTGTGTAAACAGTTTTATCATTTAGGATGGGTGACGGGAACTGGAGGTGGTATATCTATAAAAAATGGGTAAATTAATTTATATTTTGTTATTTTACGTATTCGTTGCCGTTTGCAAGTTCTCAGAACACAAATGTAAAAGGTCTGTTTTGTGGTTTTTACAGATCTCATATATACATAGCTCCATCAGGAGTACAAAAGGAACGGATGCAAGCTGATGACATATTTGTGCAGACTATTGACGATGAGGATATTGAATTGCCACCGCCTGAGAAGCAGTAAGTATTCTAATGTGTCAAAGAAATGAAGATTTCATAGAATTAACTTGTCAATATTTTGGTCAAAAATACTAGAAATACCGACTAAAATATTATCAGCGTTAATTCCACAGTCAGAATTCCATGCACCGTTCTGACACTCATGTTCACACTGTAGATCTGCTTTGTTATTCTTTCATTCGTCATTTACTTGGCATGTACAAACCATCTCAGATGTCCAACTTTCATTCTGTTTATAATTGTTGCATTTAATTGGCATTCTTCTATGATATATTTATATCTTATCCTACCATTCATAATATAATAATGACTATAAAAATATTGTTTAGTCACTTCTTTAGCCACTTCTGTCTACCGCTATGGGGAAACGACAAGATATGGAAGTTCAAAGACTTGGGTAGTCATGTTGTATTGTGACATTTTGTTTGCCAACCTTTATACCTAGATATTGTCACCACTACAATCCATTCTAGAAGTGTCTACACACTCACACATATATATA
>JAPMAF010000245.1:0-16443 GCA_026537445.1 Silvatares holzenthali | reverse complement strand
TATATATATAAGATGATATATGACATAATAATTAGAAAAATAAAAAGATATTTTTCAACAACAGTTTTATGTAAGTGCAATTCACTCAGAGTTCCTTTCAACGGACTTAATAATTAATAAGGAATATTATTTAACTGTTTACGTCGTATACATGGAGCTGTAAAAAAAACAAGTAAAATTGTGTAAAGAAAATAATATGTTTCTTATACTTTGTTGTTAGTTTTAGCAAAAGCTTCACCAATATCATCCCTCAAGCACCTTACTAACTTAATTTGGCACCGTGTGTCTTTTCTCTCTCCATATTCTAATTACTTCTGCGACGACGTCGTTTGAAGACATAAAAATAAATTCGCTGCAAGATCTCAAGGTTATAGAAAAAAAATATTCTCGGGAGGAGTGGAAAAATCTATGGCATAAATGTATCGTGTCCAGTGGGGACTTCGAATAGGATAAAATGTGGTAAATAAATTGTGTTTTATTCAAAAATTCGTATTGTTTTTCATACATTAATACGACATATTTTAATACGAAAAATTGTGAATAAATAAAATTACAATGGAGGCAATTTAAAATAGAAGAATTTCCCACCAAGATGCTGTTAGTTTTTATTTACTAATGCCATCTATGAAAATATTTTGAGACTACAAAAGAGACATCTGCCATAATAATTCTGTAATATTTTCTAAACTTCACTAATATCAATTAAATATTTTACATAATTAATTAATAAGAAATGTATATTCACAATGTGTCATAAACTTTGCCTATTTCCTCATTTTCATAGATTGATTTTTAACTTAATTCAAGTAAAGAGATTTCAAGCCAATGTAGTTTTCTATTGCTCTTTGCATCAGTTAAAATTTGTGTGATGGCAAATCGTATTTAACCCTTTGACCACAAGTGTTATTCCAATGCAATGCAAAATGCTTTGATCACTGCGGTGATGTATTAGTATGAATATTGCAACAAAGTATAAATGTAGTACCTACAGGTAAAACATACGATTTTAAATAAGTGCTAAAACGATGTGTTTTTACATTTTACAGAGAAGTCTCATCGATAGAAAACAACGGAAAAAGAAAATAAAACAATCTAGCTCTGGCACATGATAGGATACGATTTTCAATTAGACAAATGTTGATTTTCAAAAGTACTTAAGCAAATGTAGTTAATAGAATGCACACCATATTTAACACTTTTTTACTAATTTAATTTTTTTTATATGCATGTATCTAAAGATTGACATATTCAGTACAGCTGGAATAAATATTGTTGCAAATTAAATGGAATGTAGAAGGAAAAACCAGGTGGGCTTGTATATAGTATGTCAAATACAATAACTTTTTTGTATAATAAGAATATAAACATTGCAGCGTTATCTCCCTCCCTCATTCATTCGAATAATGAGATAACTAGATTTTTATCAAGTTTAGATGAACTATATTTGTTCCAAGTAAACAATTACTGCATTTGTGCAACCATTTTGCATTTTCACGCATGCATATGCTGTGAATTTAATAAATTTGGAAACAATATATATATATATATATATATATTTAAGGTACCTACTATCACATTATGGCTATTATTGCATTAATGACAGCCATCCTAAATAAAGGTTACGTTAAACCAATGTCTCAGATGTTTTGGTATTATGCCTAGTAGGGTCGATTCTCCTTATGAATGTAGAAACCCATACTTTTTGGAATGACACATTACATATCTAAAATATATCATTTTTAGTAGCAATAATATTGCTAACTTAAGCAGTAATAAAACAAAATTATTTCATGCAGTCAGTACAAATTTATTAAATTACTGTGTTTATAAATAGTGATGGATTGTTTTAAGAGTGGCAAATTTATAGCAAATATTAAAGTTGTCTCCATGCTAAACAATGCAATGATGTTTTGTACTTAATTTAGCATTACACATGTTTCATTAAATACATTTATGTAAGAATTACACTTATAAAAAATGTCTTACATATAAGTGGCCTACACATTGATATTACGGTTACATCAAGGAACACATTTTAAAGAGCACGCTAGCACATACGTTCTCCTAGGGGTTATGCACAGATAATAGTATTTCATATAAATAAGATTATTAATATGAAATACTATTGTATATATCTGATAACAATCGTATATTTGAGACAAATTTGAGCTAGCTTCTATTATATCTGTTGCCCCATCCTCGTTTATGATCATCTTTATATTCATCTAGATCCCTCGCCTTTGCTAAGACATCCGGATCGTCATCTTCGATCTGACGTTCCTAAAATATGAACATTTGTATTGCATTACAATTTTAAATAAAAATAATGAAACACTCAGTAATAAAAGCAATGATGATTGGAAATTTACATAAATCCAAGAAGTAAATCAACATGGATTTTGATGGCAGGTGGAATTTGGGTATGTTGCCAGGAAATTGAATGAAAAATGGTGTTGAAGTAATCTTTAATAGTAGGTATTGGTATTATGATGGTAAAGATAAATTCATATGGAAGTGTAAATACAGAACAATTGGAATATCTAAATCATTCTTAGTTATTGTTGGATTTCAAGGGAAAAGCGTAATATGGAGTTAAACAGTATGTTTAGAATAACAATCGATTGTAAATTTTTGTAAATAAGTTACATTTTAAATATGAAATGGATTATCATGGATAATAGTGAAATAATGAATTACAATATTTCTCTCGTATTAACTACTATTGAATGTCTGATGAATGAAATTAAAGACATGAAGTGTAGGAGGAAATAACACCAATTTTCGGAGAGAGCCGAAATCCAGTTTTAGTGCAGAAGTGTGACGTGTAGCGTGGATAATAACTTTATAATTGCACACACAACATTGTGAGGATATCACAGCACTTTTCCACAGTATTTTTCATAACCAGAATATTTTCAGCATAACTCAATAAAAAAAAACATTTTATTACCTTTTCAGCATCTTCATCATCTTTGACATGTTCCATATCAACTTCTGTTGTTTGTTGCAATGAAGTAATTCCTTTGTTCGTTTGTGGCCCAGGAAAGCTGAAAAAAAAAGGAATACAAATGAATAGTTCATTGAAATAAGAGAGTAACTGTAAAAGATTCCAATAAGGGCAGTAGAGTACGAAGTTTTAAGATTGCCCTAAAGGTATACCAACAAGAGAAGAAAATGAAATTTGAAATAAAACATAGTTTTTTGGGAAAATAATGAAATTTTGAATGAATCATAAATAATCTTTTATTCTCAAAAATCTGCAGAGAAAGATGTCTTATAGTGTTAAATTGCATGATCTAGGTGACAAATTCTAATTATCCAGAAGATCAAGGAACATTTGTTCTGATTTATGGTAGGTCCTGATGAAATTACTTTTCTTTTAAATACATGCAATTTATTTTAAGTGCTTCAATACCATTCACCATCAACTGTTGGTGCATTCCCAGCAACATTATTAAATAATAAATGGTTCAATAATGCTTCTAGTTGCAAATTCACATCAAACCAATGACTTGAACGAACACGTGCTGCTGATCGAATATCAGTAATCAATGAAGTATCCTCATTTTTTTATTATTCTCTTCAGGTACACGTTTACATGCAGTCGATGTGAAACATTTTGTTTACCGGAAATAGGAGACAAATTGTGAATCAAACTTTTACCATATTTAAAATAATTCTTAATAATAAAAACCTATTAAGTCAAATTACATTTGTAATAAAGGCAAATTGTCTATTATCGAAATGTCATAGTGGTTTGACAATCAAAATACAAAAGTAAAACTGATGCTAAATTTTAATTAATTTTTGTTGTGGGATACATGTTATTAAGGTTTAACATTGCATTATGAGAATACAAACTGTTAGAAGGCAAATTTCTAATAAATTACAAAATTACAGCAATCCCTTTGATAATATGCACTTCTGACCATCACTTTGTATATTATAGTTTACAAATTTTCTTCCCCAGAGAATTTCATTGAACATCATTTATTTATAACATGATTTTTTTTTAATATTAAACAATATTTATACCTTCCTTCTTGAACTCTTTGTTCGTAGAATTCTTCAACTGTCAACACTGGAATTGATGGATATCCAAGTCCATATACTGTTTTTTGAATGGCATCTTTAGTGATAATGAAAGGTTTTAAAGGAGTTGGTGGCCTTTTAGGCTTTTTTGATTCCTCTAGGTCACCTATATATTAAAAACTTGTTAATAAGTAATTCCCGTAAGCTTTTGTAAAGAAATATATGAAACCGAATAACCAAGAGTACATTTGAAAAATTGCTCATACCTTTCTTACTTTTTTCCATAAAATCTAAAAGAGGTTTCTCTGCCTCTATACTGCTCAATTCATCTATTGATTGATTGATATAAGACTTAATTAGAGTCAGAAAATATTCCCTTTTTGTGCTCTCATCAATGTTAAGTGATTCCATTGCAGTTTTAAGTGTTTTTAATTGTGTTTGTAGAGCTTTCTGTTCCTTATAACGTTTTAATTTTTCATCTCGATTCATAACCTGTGAATATTGAAATATAGGTGCACTTATACGTTTTATCTTACTTTATATAATAGGTAACTGGTTAACTCTATTCATCAGCCATTAAAAAAAGAATTTGAACTGCTAGTAGAGATTAACCGTTTGGCAGCTATCCATTAAAATCCTTATTCATTCCAAAAGTGCTAAGGAAAATTTGGATATTTTAAAAATAAAAAATATGTTTTTACTAAAAACTTTATAACTTTTGCAATTATGCATCGATTTACATATTTCTTTTAACATTTTATAGATAAAGAATTAACAGAAACAACTATTTAAGGCATTTAATAAAGATATTAGTGGCAAATGAAAAAAAATATACATATGGAAGTAAAATTAAATAAAAAAAAGTTTAACAATTGTGTTTTCCCGCGCATAAGCTAAGTAGCCCTTTCTTGCAACGAGCACAGATAAGGTTAGAACGCTTTATTCCGGTCTTCCTAATACTACAGACTGCACACTGCCGTAAATTGCGTCCAGGTAGTTTTTCCAAAGAGAATTTTGGGCTAGAGGTTGATGTTTCATTTTCCACATTTTTAAGCCTCATCCATTCTTCTTCGATGTCTCCAATAATGGCAGATGTGAATCGCAGCCGGGACATTTTTTTCCAGTGGTGTTTAATTTGTATAGTACATAGGAATTCAACACCATTTGTCCAAATGACACGATATATTTCAGCGCTGCGTAGCCACCAAACGGTTAATATATGAGGTACTAAACTCTTAGAGCTCAGAGATTGCTAAGAGGTACTAAAACTTTGGAAAGTATCGCCTTATAAAAATAGTTACCAAGCGAGGTACAGGATATCCGGAAGGAGATTACATTGCAGCACTAATATTTAAGAGAAACCTAATCAATCTACTTTTGCAGTACCTCTTTGAAATGTTCTGATACCGTTGTGTCATTTTGAAACACAACTTGGAAGAAATGCAGATTTTTAAACATTTGTTTGGTTGAATTTTTCCAATTATAATATAAGTAGATAAAGGCTCAGTTTATATGTCCAATAGAATTCAGAAAAAAAGTTTTTAGCAACAATATTGATGTGTTAGTAATAAATGTATAATAGGTAGTCCTTGCGCCCTTATGGCTGCAGTACGTCTTTCCAGACATACAGTGGACTGCTCACAATTTTATTAACAAAATTAGAACAATTAAAAATCAAAACAAATCGTATGTTAGCACAAAATATAATGATTTTAAAACTGTTTAAAATATAAATTACGACATGAATTAATTTGAAATGTTTTGGAATAGTAAACAGTTGAGATCGTAAATGTGCACTGCTGGTCTAAAATGTTATAAATTATTGTTATTCATAAATATGAATAAAGTTTACTTTGAAACATCTGCAGATTCAATTCCATGTCCCAGTGTTTTTTGTGTTATACAAATGTACAGAAAATTTAAGGTTCTAAATTTTTTTAGGTTATTTTTAACATATTTTGATGCCAAAATAATCGTTAGCTAAATGTCTCCATCACTTATGAAGACTTTGGTTTTGGGATTTTTCTTGCTCGCAGCACCTGTTTTTCACTGAAGCCAATACCTCTGGGTGACACATCTTATCAGCTGCAGTTGTCTACAGTATTCTTCAACGGAATCTCTATGTTTATTAAAATACTATATGTCAATAAAATATTTAAAAATAATGTACAGCGCTCTTGAGGTAATTTTCTTACGAAAACAGCGCTCAATAACTTATCCATAAAATATATATTATTCACCATTGCAACAAGTCTCGCTTGTTCGTTCTGTGCAGGTACTACCTTCCCTGATGATTCTATATCCTGAGGTTGTGGAACCGAGATTTCCGTAATTCCATAATCCTTACATCTCTGAATAAAATCCCTGAAATTATCATACAAGATTGATAATAATACGAATAAATTGTAGTAAATTAATGTTTTCAGAAATTGTATACCTGATATTCTTACCTAAAGTAAATTTCCCCGACATTTATTACATCTCTGCGGGGTTGATTCGTTAGTTTCATGCTCAGTGTCCCTAATAATGCTGGGAGAAGAAGGTATTGAAGGGAATCTGTTGTGAGTTCGTCAACACTTTCATTAGAACTAAACACTCCACTTAACGATACTAAACGTGTGGCTGTCTCAAAAAGTCGCATAGTCTTCTGAATAGTTTGCTGTAAACAATAAGCATTACAGCATTAATTATGACGTAAATGCAGTTAGTTGTTCATAATGTTAATAAATCATAGAAATGTCATAAATGTATTCGAGGTTATGTCAAAATTTCAAATGATAATAGTAATTATATTACCTGTACGTTCGGACTATTTGTAGGTTCCTTGGAAATATCAACGTCATTGAATAATTTCATAGCTTTATCGAACACTTCCGACAATTTTTCTTCGGTAGCTTCGGACATTTCTAGTGTTTCTGACGTTGACGCCATTTCCAGACGTGTTTTGTTTTCGCTTTTGACTTGATGTCTAATCTGGGTTCGTCTATGGTGTCTATAATTTTATTCTTCTTTGACTTGAGCATTGTTGCCAGTGTAAAAATTGCGAGTTTGTCCCGAATAAAAAAAAATATCTAACATTAATTAAACGAATTTAAAAATCGCCAATTATTTTTTAATATTCATACTAGCATAATGTCAAATGACGTATGATTTTTTCAGTATATTTATGTAATATTTGAACTAAAGAAATTTTGGCTGAGAACATCCCTAATGGATGAAGGCCATTACATATATTTAAAAAAAACTAAAGACTAAATGTATTACTTCTGAATAAAAGGATGTATATTTAATCTTTATATACTCGTACTGTGTTATATACTTTATATACTGTGTATCTTTATATAAATGTATTACTTCTGAATAAAGGGATGTATATTTAATCGTTATATACTGGGATGTATATTTAATCTTTATATTACTTCTGAATAAAGGGATGTATATTTAATCTTTTTTAAAGTATAATGGTTAACACTGATTACATTATATTTGCAATGTAATATTAAAATCTATTCTAAAGAAATGAAAAATTGCATTATAATATTTCGATTTAAAAAAATGATAGAATTTTACGAATATTAAAAATGTTCACCATTGATATAAAATTACTCATATTATAATAAATTCATTTTAATCTCAAACTCATTTATTTTTTTGCAGCAATTTGTTTAGGAAACAAAACGATTTTATTTCCTTAAAATAAGGTTGTATTTGAGTGTGTTCACGACGGTGTGCATATTAAATGAAACATTCTAGTATCCATACATTTTACCATCTTTTCTGTGATATATTTAATCACTATTTAATTTATATTATATGCCTCGCCACATAATTTAGAGAAAAATACGAATTTGAGCAGTTACAAAAAAATAGATTACGCGATTTGCTGATATATCGATTTCTAGGTTGATGTCTCTATTTATATTCACATTTGTACATTATGTACGATACGTACATTGATCTACGTATGTAGAATAATCTTTATTACCTTCTATGTATCTACTGCCAACACCTTACTGGTAGCTCACAATCCTGGTGCTCAGTGAGCATTGGTTCGGTTGTGCAGCGTGCATTGTGTGCATTTTTCAATTCAAGTTTTGTTGCAGTAAAAGTAACGAGAGCTGTGTGTCAATTTTTTACTGCTGAGACTTGACAATAAAATTCATACACAAGTGGAGCATTATAACATTAACAAAGGTAAAAGTTTAAATTCTTAGTCAAGTTGGAGGTAATAATATGAAATTGTAAGTGCTTTTATTTCAATTACAGCAAAATATACATTAAATATATGTTATCTGAAGTGGAGATTTTAAGAAATATATTTTAAAATTGTATATATCTGATTCGCATTAATGTATAAACCATTTTTATTACGTTGTTTACACGATGTAATTTCGTATAATTTGTCAAAAAATTGTATAAAATACATACACAATCAAAATGGGAAAAAATAGGTATTTTGTTAGAGGACTGATAATTTTTTTTTAAATTTTTAACTTTGGCACCCTTGAATGTTCTTTAAATATCTTCTTTCTGGTGTGTTGTAGTATTATGCTGTTGCTAAAATTATCAAAATAAAGATAGTTGATTGTAAATACTTACAATCTGTCAATAGAAGTTTGGACAACAACGAGAAATATAAGTATTGGACAAGAATAATAAAGAAATGACATAATAACGAACATAATTTATCATGCGATTTCCAGATCTCTCTTAAATAACGCTAAGAACTTTACTTTGATGTTGCGAAATGTATTTAAAAATACGTAAATTTCCATCGGTGCTTTATTTTTAATACAAATTTTATAATAACTTTTTCAATTTCTCTGAAATCTCTTCAACGACAGATTGTATTATTGAATAACTGATATTACGCATAAAAATGACAAACGGCCCCGTGGATATGTTGCAACCTGCGGTTTAATTCGCATAACGTTTATCTAATTTACCTTGAAACCAATTAGCATAATTTTTCCTGTTGAATCGTAGTTAGAGGAGGGACATGTACGTGATAGACAGACATGTCCTACATTTAGTCAAGTCCGAATGCAGTTTCCGTGTGAGAAGTTATGCGGTAGCTACTACGTGAAGTACCTATGATATTATACAAACAGTCAATTATGCTTAAGCCAATTGTGCAACGTTGCTAAAACAATACAATATTATTAAATTTGTATTTAAGTTGCTGAAATGTATTAAGCCACACTAAACCGTATCGTTTGTGACGAATGAATTGAACAAATGTTTTGTTCAAATTTTACGTTACTTATATTTTGTCAGCATTACTTATAAAATGTTCGATAATTTGCAGTGGTGCGGTATTCTTTTACATCATATGCTCTCAACATCGACATCATTAGCAGTCGGTTGTTTTTTGAGGTGGAGAAATGAGAAATATTTACCCGGCAATCGTGTTAACTTACAGTTTGCTTTTGTATAATTATAACACGCTGATATAACCAACGTGATTTTTTTTCTGTCGGCATGGACTTACATCAGTGCCCCTGTAATCGTTACGTATTTTCATCCACACGAATCGTGGTACGTGAATTTAATCCAATTGGTCACACAAAGGCCTAGGTTGAATACATTGTCACATACAATGGCGGCTAATGGAAAACAACGTGCTCGACGACCTGCATTGCGCGACATCGTTAATCTTAAAATTGGTTTAAAAAATTGACATTGCATCCTTAAGTACGACCTTGAAGCATACTGATCTTCCTCCGTAATCAGATCACGGTCACATTTCAATATAATTTTGCCGTTCAATGTTTCAGATTCATTCGGAGGGAAATTTAAAGGAATCGATAATGCCATAAGCTGTTGTAACTACGGTTAACATTGTTTTAAATTAAAATGGCAAAACAATTAAGACGTTTAATAAGAGTTCTCTGGATTCTATCGTTTGTCATTAATGTGATCGCCTTTAACGGGGACGACTTCGAACTAGACTGCCCGGACGAATGTGATTGCCATTATTTCCGAATAAATTGGGTCACTGATTGCTCTGAGAGTAATCTTACTGAGATTCCATACGACGAGTTGAGCCCCAATGTTTACATCCTGGATATGAATGGAAACAATGTCACAGAGCTGAAGCGATTTCCGAAAAACATAAAGATGAGGAGACTTCAGATGGCGCATAACTTTCTATCAAAAATTGAAAAGAATTCGATGGAAGGTTTAGAATATTTGATAGATGTTGATTTTTCAGCAAATCAAATAGCTTCAATAGATTCCGATACCTTTGAGTAAGTTGTTAAACACAACCGCTTATTACGTTAAGAAATACTACTTAAGTCAACAAATAAAAATGTTTATGTATTGTTTATTTTCAGGGATTGTCCCGGCCTATTAACAATAGAGCTACAAGAGAATCTGTTACAAAGCGTAGAAGGGCCATTCTTGATATCTCGATCGCTTCAATACTTGGATATAAGTTCTTGCAACATAACGACATTATCATCGGAGTTTTTCAGTAATGTAACTGCTTTACATACTTTAGATTTATCTAAAAACCCTTTGGGTAGTTTAGGAGCTGACCCATTCGATCCTCTTGGCGGTTTAGAAGCTTTGATGCTGAACGATTGTGAACTGTCTGAGATATCCGATAAGACATTCTCAAGCTTAGAAGTTCTCAAGAAGTTGGTATTATCTGGTAACAAGTTGACGCATATAGAATGGCCAGGCGTTCTAGGGAATTTGCCACGGTTGGAATACTTGGATGTTAGAAACTCAAAAATCACGTATTTGCCAGAAGACACGTTCATGAATACTACTTGGTTAACAGTACTCATTTTAGCTGACAACGAATTGACCGATTTGGACGTATCGATTACTTTGGGAAATAATCTGTTGCATCTTGATACTTTGGATTTGTCTAATTGCCATCTACAAGGACCTATTGCGGACGACGCGTTTTCGAACTCAACGAAGCTGAAAACACTGCATTTATCTGGGAATTATTTAAGAGCGATCGATTTACAAATCGCACTAGAACCTTTGACGGGCTTAGAAAAATTATTTTTACGCAATTGTAGTCTAAAGCAATTGCCACAAACGTTCGGCAGACTAGTTCACCTCGAGCAGCTCGACATTTCGTACAATCCTTTGGTAGATGCATTCATAAACCTTCTGGCACCATTAGAAAAATTGGAATACTTGAACATGGGATACAGCAATTTATCTCACATCGGCCCAGAAACTTTTTCTAAAATGAAGTCTATGAGGAAATTAGTTCTGTCTGGAAATGAATTACATTCTCTGCCTTCGGGCTTGTTTGGAAATTTAACGCGTTTGGAAAGTTTAGAATTGAATAACTGCGGATTGAAACGACCCATCAACGCGTCTGTATTCTTCAATAATTTTACATATACAGCGCTCAAAGAATTAAAGTTAGCTGGTAATCCTTTGATAATACTGAAAGATGCTCCACTATTTCCAAGACAGCTTTCGAGGTTGAGAATTCTCGATTTGAGCAAATGCAATTTAACTTCTTTACCCGATAATGCGTTCAAACGCAATGGGAACATTACACATTTGTTTTTGGCAGGAAACCTGTTAACATCACAGCCTGGTAGTTTGAAATTCTTGCAACTGTTGCCAAGACTGGAAATTTTGGATTTAGGTAACAACAATTTAACGACGATATCTCCTCAAATTTTCGTCAAAAATCACAAAATAACTTCGTTGCGTTTGGTTGGTAATCCATGGAAATGCGACTGCAACGTAGCGGAAATGTGGGATTGGGCGGCGATGGTGAAGGGAGACTTGAGCGTTTTAGTCGGCTCGAAAACTTCTCCGGACGATTTCACACTGAAGGGGGCAAAGCGCAAGAAAAGTTTGCTGTGTTATTACGAGGAAGAGCAGATAAGAGAATTCTCAATCGTCAATCGCGCAGTGGCTGGAAGGAGACCGTTCGTTAAGCAACACAGGGAACTGAGCAGCGCTAACAGAACCTGGGCGAAATACGTGAGAGAATCGGGATGCGAACCGGTCGTCAGAATACTGAAGCCTTTGGCGCTAGGAACATCGGCTATGGTTGCGGAGGAAGGGAAGTTTTATAACAGAGGTTTGCATTTCGGTGGTTTAGGGCTCGTTTTTATTGCAGCTGTAACGGCCGTGTTAACTCTATTCGCTCTTCGAAAGAGTCGCATAGTTCGCCGAGCAAGTAGCTAAACGTAATAAACACCAGCATTAACGTAAAAAATTGAAAAACACTCAATTATGATATTATTTTATTCCTTTTCTAAAAATGTAATAAATAATAAACAAAAACTGTGATTGATTTGAGACTCGTAAAATAAATCAAATATATGTTTAAACTACCACATACTATATATATATTGATGAAATAAATTATTTTAAATTAACACATTGTAAAAGAATAAATATCTGCGAATTATCACCATCATGACTTACACTAATATCAAGAAAATGCTAAGAATAAGATTTGTTTTAAATTCTTAAATATTTACGAAAAAATGGTATGTTATTTTTTATATAAAGTTACTAAATAATAACGTTTTATTCGAAGTGAAAATTTTAAACACTATGTATTGTAGGTGTGGTGGATGAACTATATGATTAAGCCAAAATAGTATAGCAAATAAACATTGAATAAAGTGAATTATTATTAAATGTTGTTTATTTGTTATAAAATGTATTTAGTGGACGTAAAATATGATAGATGAAGTATTAAAGGTATTAAAATAAAGAAATACAAATAAGAATTAAGATTTAACTTTATATTTATAATAAAGGTTGTCTTTAGAAAACAATATGGATTTTTTGTAAACTCGCTGTTTTAATTGTGCGATTATACGACTAATTTGAACGCTTATGAAATTCACAAGATTACTATGGGCAACTATTTTAACGTTCTATTGGGAAATGTTTGTTTATTGCGTTGTAGCGTTTAGCAAGGACAACAACACCAGGAAGAGAAATAGCGAACAAGCGCTGCGAACTGATTTTCCGGTATTTTGTTGGATTTCTGCTGAATGGTATTTAGAAAAATGCGCAGAATCTCGATGTTGTTTGAAAGTGAGTAGATAGATGGCGGTAGTATCAGAAATAATATTTTCCCCAGATATTTTTTCTCACTAAATAAGTATTCATTAAGTAAAAAGTATGTGGATACAAATAAGTTACTGGAATTAACTTCCAATACAAAATCATTTTGATTACACGCGACTACAGCGGTGGATATAAATGTTTATTGTGTTTTTTCTCCCAGTCGTTTTAATAAAGTTTTTTGGGGTTTTGTTTAGTGAAAATTGCTTTCACATGAATTTAAAACAGAACTGCCAGCTGCGTCTTCTGTTTTAGTTTTTTCCCAACAAAAGTGATAAACTTTTGTGAATCATATTTCAAATAAAACTTTCTGGCGTGCCGTACATTTTTATATCAATTGTGCCGAGTAAAAGATGGTTTATTTGTCGAGTGTTTTATTTAGTATAAAAAATCTTAAACTTATTAGAATTAATCGTAACGATACAAACGAATATGGTACAAAATTTGTTAACAATAATACTTATCTCTAAGACTCGCTACTTTTACTGAGATACCAATTTTCTCTGTAAATTTTCTTCTTCGATTCCGGGGAGGAATGTCTAGCTACCGAGTCGTCAACTTCTTTACTGCCCTGCGCGTAAGGACTCCGGATTGGTTCGAAGCCATAGTGATATTTAGGAGGCGTTAAAACAACATCTTTAGTGCTTTTTGGATACGGAACAGTTTTGATACTTTGCTTCCTCGGAGAAGAACCGGCTTGCCGTGAATCACGCGAATCTCGTGACTCATGCCTGTCGCTGTGCGGTCTTCTGGAGTAATGGTTGTTGGAAGAAGACTTGTAATACTTCGGAGGGTTCGATGGCCTCTTCGTCAATTGACGATCGTCACGACGCTCATCGCGCGAGGAATCCGTTTTCTTGTACTCTTTCTTGTGCTTGTGTTCGCGTTGAGGTTTGGAAGGTTGCGGAGGAGCTTCGCGGTGATTCTCACGCGGTTCTTGCTTGTGGTGATGTTGCGACCCTTCGTGATCATGATCGTTATAGTAATGATGTCTATCGTCGTCATAATCATGATCTCTGTGATAGCCATCATGGTCATCATCATCATGGTCGTGGTCATGGACGTATCGGGAAGATGATCTGTAATTATCGTATTTTCCGTCATCTGCGTAATTCTTTGCTCTTCTGTAATCGTAATCATCGTCTCTATCATATGCGGGAAATCCTCTCGCGGCATCTTTGTAGCCTTTTTCGAAACGTTCTTCACTGTTTTCTTCTTCGTGAACTACTTCCCCTTGAACTTCCTCCTTTGTTTTACGTTTAACATCTTCATCGTCGTCTTCCTCTTCGTCGTCTTCATTTTTCCTTTCTTGACTTGACCTCGTTGGCGGTGGGCTGGATGGCTTCTCCGGAATGACTGGTGATGGTCTTATTGGTTTTGTAAAAGCATCAAAAGGGTTCTGAATCCTTGGAATGTAGTGTTGCAGTTGAGGAACAACAGGGTTATCAAATACTTGTGGCTGGAAGAAATTGGGTTGAATAGCTTTGAAGTTATGAGATATTTGAGACATCGGCGATGATGGATGCTGATTAGTTTGTTGAGTGGGTACTGTTCTCTGTTGAGTGTTAGTCACCAATTGAATATTCGTCGACACTTTGTTGGGCGGGTGATTATTAGCGTACTGCTGCAAAGGTTGGTGAATCGTAGGCAAAGGCAAGTGATTCAGCTGTGAGTGATGAGTAGGTTGGATTAATTTTATCGTCTGTAAGTTACCCTGGGGTTGTGCGTAAATTGTAGGAATTGTCGAGTAAGCGTTTGCATATTGCGCTAATTTAAGTTCTTGAGCTGGCCTCAAATGACCGACGAAGTTGTTGACTTGTTTATCCGTTCCGTAAAAGGTAAGTGGAGTTGCTGCCAACTTGGGTTGATCGTTGACAGAATGTGGAGCTGCTTGTTGTTGAGTCGCTTGTTGAGCTGCATGCTGCTGAGCGGCATGATGTTGAGCCGAATGATGCTGTGATGCGTGTTGTTGGTGGGGTGTGACACTCTGTTGTTCTTTAATTATATTTTGAAGAGCCAATTGTTGAGGAACTTGTATACGATTGTGAGGGCTGTAGGCTAATTGCTGAGGTTGATAAGTTTGTCCGTTATAAAGATTATCCGTCACTGAAATCCTCTGGGTGTCGTATACTGGGATGTATTGATTATCCGCTTGCTCGAGGGTTTCAATAGGAGTTTCGCCTTGTTGCAAAGCTCGCACTTGCGTATAGGTAGCGAGATGTTGTATAGGCAACACATTGTACGCGACCCCGTCTCCCAAGTCGTATATTCCTCGCTTGGATTTATTTTCAGATGTCACATTCGTATCACATGTTGACGACACGATAAGCTGCGCTAGTAATACCACCCCCGGTAATATCTGAGGACAAAAGTGTTCGTTAATTTTTGCAAAATTTTTCGAATAATGAAATATGAATTTTTGCAAATTGATCGAATTGCATAATATCTTACCCGCGAATACATCGTGTTACTATACCTTGGGAGAAACTAACGACTACTGAGTTAGAAACCGCAACGGACGATATTTATATTGAAAGCTGATTTTGTTTACAAAAAGCCACAGTATAGAGTTTACTTTTTGTCTCATCGGTCATGGATTCTTGGACACGCTTCGGTAAGCTGTGTCCCCGTCTGTCTCTATACAGGTGTGGTTTCGTTTTATTTGTGACTTGTGCGATTCTCCTTACTCTCACTGTCATCGGAATGCTCTGCCGGAACGCCCGTCGACCGTCGACCGTCGACCGTGGGGGGAGACGCCATGCTTTCCCACGGGCACTTTCGGCCAGGAGAGGCGAAGCGAGTGCTCATTATGCCTACGGCCGAGGTACCCGAGTTTCGATGATTGCCAATTTGTTGTGTATTCGTAGCGTATTTTTTCCATCGACATTTAACAGAGAATTTTAAATTGATTGTTTGTTGTCACGGTATGACACAAACTCTTGCACCTGAATGAAAGAACTCTCACAAACAATTAATTGATAACACGAAATGAATGAAATAAGAGGTGTACTAACTTCGATCTTACGATAATGAAGCGGTTAATATCTTGCGTAATAATTCTATTTACATAATAATCTATGGTACTTTTTGGCCAAACAGCAACATCATATACCTAACCTCTCACGGAAACGGTAAGAAACGTATTCTAATATCCGGTAAATGCTACGAAAAATACGAACTATGTGAACTATCGTTTCGGTGTCTAGGTCTCGGCCAAGTGAATTATACAATATTTTATATTTCTGCTCTGTTCAGGTAATTTACCATGAAGTTAAACATAACAGCGTAACACATTTTATGAAAATACTAAAGCAAATATTTGATAAAATCAATATG
>JAPMAF010000244.1:0-16456 GCA_026537445.1 Silvatares holzenthali | reverse complement strand
TACATACATACATACATACACAACTGGACCAATACTTCTTCAATGGATTCGACTAATCGAAGTTGAAATCTAAATTTCAACTCACAATATCTAACTCACTCTATACTAATACTAAAAACGTACATATGATTTGCATTAAATAAATGGTAACTTAAAAATCTATAAAAATTAAAACTACATATTGAATTGTCTTAACAGGTGTTATTTCATTGAAGATTGTACATGTAGCCAACACAGGCATCGTAAAAACATATTCTTAATATATTATCTTTTAACAATATAATAAACAAACATATGTTTTCCCAAAGGGGCAGGTAAATACGATCGAACCACACATTCAGACATTCCTTGCCGCAATCGTTCTCCTTTATCTCCTTATGCATGTTCTGCGATTATTACAACTACAAACTAAAGCATTCATTAAAATTCCGGTTATTATGATTTTCTTGAACGTTTTCTCTCCTTTGTGGCTTCTATGTTCGCATTACAAATTTCCTTACTATATTTACTATAAGCTCTCCATGACCGAACCATCTTAAAATATGTTTATCAATTTTTCTAACTTGAAATAATGTTGAAAAAAAGTTTATTCGATGTATGAACGCACACGTTGAATTAAATAATTTTAGCAGCGGCCATGTCGTACTGGATGTAAATTATTATGTAGTTTACTATGATTGAAATTACCTGAAAGCGAAGAAATTAAAAAAAAAACAAAATTAACTTATTTCGTTACATTTACAAGAGTGTAATATTAAAATCGCTATATCCTTTAAATTACTAGTGTATTTATTTAATAGATGATTTTTATAGCGCTCTTTCGTGATTAAAAATCACCCCATGAGCGTTATTTAAATTAAGTGCATTTCTATTAAACTATAAATACAACTGGAACATCTAGTATAACTTATATTATCTTAAGACAGAAAGATTAATTACATAAAATACAGTAGATTGACATGACAAATGTTTGTAAAAGTATATAACATAGTTTAATGTATATTATAATATAGTTTATTGTATATATGCAGCATAATATTGTTGCAACTCTATCAACTTTTATTACCAAGATATTTTTAATTCTCAGAATATCACGCTCTTGGTCCCCCAATGTTTCTTAATCCCTCATTATATTTCCACATTAACACGTTTTCCATCTAGTTCACGTAATTAAGCGTTACTCCGATGATACGGACCGTCCATTAACACTTTGGCTTTACCCAAGGTACAGGAGAATGACTTAGATTTTCTCTACAAAATCTGAGATTTTAATCATTTCACGCAATTAAAAGTTCATCATTCTGCTTCTAAATTTTGTTTTGGAGAGACATCCTGTATATCATCCTCTCAATATATACAAATAATATTCATTGTCAGACTGGTGAATTTACGTGGCAATATGGAAGAATAATGATACCATGTGAATTACCGATATCACACTACTAGAAGCACAATGTTATTGCTCAAAAATCAATTATTTTAACCAGTTAATAAACAAGAGATTTTGAGAGTTTTAAATATTAAAAATTCATTTGAATTAAATCAATTAAATATAATAAATTTAAAAATGCACATTTGAACTATTGCGATCCACGTGACAAACAACCTTCAGTTTGTTTTTTTTTCCATAAAAAATGTTTTAAATATAAATGGCATTGCTTGAGATCGTTGTATAGCATCTTCTTGAAATTATTTTCCTTTTAAAATTCGTGAAGTCAAAGGTATGCTTCGATTTAATAAATTAAATATTTATTGACCAGAATTGTCTATAATACCATTTGTCCATTCACCGCAATATAATATAAAATATGCAAAGCCAAATTTTTATTACATTTGTGTAGTAAAAATGCAATAATAATTGTTAAATTAAATATAGGATTTGAAAATTAAAGTAGATGTGTTTTAAAAAATGTGTTTACACATAAAATTGTTATTTGCTATTGGAAAATGAATGAATTATCAGGTTTAACAAATGTTGCATGAACAGGAAATCACGTTAAGTAACTACGTAATAAAAAAGAAATATTTATCATCAGATACATGTATTATGTAAATACCTACTACAGTATTGCGAGTAAAGTTTGGAAAATTCCCAAAAAAACAACGAATAAAGTGTCATCAAATTACTCCGTGAATGGCATATTTTGACCACATTAATTATATTTCTAATTTAGTTATTTTTTCCTCATCGTACTGTAGTGATATCTTATTCTCTAAATAAGTTATAATATTCTTAGAAAATTGTTTGCGATGTGTTTACAAGGCGCTTGTGAACACGTCGCAACATAAAGAAATTTCGAAAAGGCAGTTGTTGAATATATTACATTGTAGAAGATGTTGACGCTTATTTCAGAATAAATATTTAACTAAATTGTGTAAATTACAACCGAAGAAATGGACCGTTTTTGCAAATATAGTTGTTTTTTAAATATTTCACACTATTTGCATTCGTATTAGAGGAGGAGGATTGATAATATTGTTATTATTCCTCCTCCTCTACGAATACCGTCAGTCTAAATGGTTTTGGAAATATGAATATGACATGACATAAAATTGCAAAATAATTGCTCATATTACTCACAGCAAAAAAAGATGATAAACACAATGGGAATAATCCACCAACCAAAATCTCGGCTTTCTGTTGCGACAATTGAAGAGCACAAATAGAAAGCTGTAAAGGAAACTGCTATGTTATTCAAATAATAATAATTTATTCATTTTATTATGTTTGAGATATTCAACAAATGTTACTGACCATACGTTTTGCTTTCAAATTACACACATTTATAAGGATTTTATTAAAAGTTGTGGCGCACCGTTCAGCCTAAAAATAAAACGTGTTTACAATTTCATTGAATTTGTATTTCAAGTACAGTTTAAAAATAATTGCAATATGTACCTACCAGTATAAATACTTGTCTAGCAGATTTGCATTGATAGTAAAGAAAACATAGTATAAAAGCATCTCTAATTATTAGGGTAATAGCAAATGGAACATCTTTTCCGTGTTCGCCGCTCTCTAATATTATGTATATGTAGTAAAGATCAATCGTGATGGTGAAAAAGCATCCGCACAGTTCAAGCAATATTGGCAATGAGAAGAGTAAATTAAATTGATCAGTTACTTCACACAATGTTCCGTGAAGTTTGCAAATTTCTTTGGCCACGATAGCCTTAGCTATACAGTCCTTTGAGCAGCACGGTTTACCGCGAACCAAAAACTTATCGCGATGGGAATTTATATTTAACTTTTCGAAGAATATTTCGAGTCGTTCAAATCGAGAGTATATTATGATCTGCCAAAAGGTTAACTGTATCATCGCGAATGATGAAAGCAGAGTAGAAAGAAACATGATGAAAGCGTAGACGAACAAAATGTCCGATTCAATTATTGCATAGATATAATGAAAATTTAATTCGTGAAAGATTGAATACACGAGTACAGTGAAAACACAAAACGCTGCTTTAATGTCTTTTTCGCGATAATTAGACCGCACGCCTATTCGCCCAGTCATAACATCTATACTTCGCAATTGATTGAAATCATTTACCAATTTTTCAGTGCTAAATACTGCATTCAGTACGAAAGTAATTTGCAATAAAGGACCCCAGGCGTAAAAAGAGACCAATACAAGTATTTCAGCATACGACTTCAGGTTCCCATTAAAAAATGCCTGCCTCGATATTTCTGATAGAGTCACCACTAGCGCCAAGAAAACGACACTGTAACATCGCCAGAAAAATGATTTCATTGCCACAAAATTGTTAGATTTTATGAGGATTTGAATCGGATATAATCCGAAATATCTTAATATAATGCAAATACGTAAAATTAAAGGAATAGGTGAAGACATTTTAACTGAGGGCATTTTCGATACCATTTCTACTGATGTATTATGACCGTGCTCTTGTGACAGATATTAACCAATAACGTCTAATAGTTCAAACGGTCCACCCAATAGTGATATCGTTATAGCAGCGGTTTTGCATTGCACGTCAAGTATTATTAATGGTCATCTGATATAATTAGTTAATACATTACCTGTGATGGATGAATTTAACGAAAAGTTAATCGATGGTTTTGCTAATAGTATTGATTTACATTACATTTAAATATAACATCTAATAGACGGTAATTACTACAAACATTATAAAATAGTATTTTTTACATATTGACAAGTGGATTAAAAATTCAAAGCAATCAATGATCATTAGATGTGGTAGTTTTATAAACACTTCTATTATGATAATTTAGTTAAGATGTCAATATCAGTGACCCATATATGGGTCATAACTGTAAATTTAATGTTTTTTGATTAAAAAAAGCATTATTATACTATTATTATGAGCGAAAATTCATATAATACATACAAAATATTGCGGGAATATTCAAATGTGGACATAATAAAAAATTATGATGCCCTTTGATTCCATTAACGCATTTACAGTTAAAAAATTATCAAAATCAAGCACTTTTCAACAATTAAAAACTTTAAGAAAAAAGAATATTGTTTCTGTATATCGATTTAAGATTTGCCTAGAATTATATTAGCATAAATAAGGACATAAGTCAACCTCTGTTACTTAGAGATGGGATACAATAAACATTAATAAAGGTAATAAATTGAGGCCAACTTTATGCAATCGAAAAACGAACAATTTCAAGTGTTTTATAAACATATCTAAGGATTCTACAAAATGGTACAAGCGATTGTGACTAACGTTGACCATAGGGTGTGCGGGACGCATATAGCATTTGAATAACTATTGTCATATTTGCTACAGCGTGTGCACTAAATGAGTTGATGTTAAGGTGTGGGGCTCATCAATACCTAGCACTGGAGATGCCCCAGGCACAATTCAGTTTCTAGGGCTCCCTTAAAATTGAATTGTGCACTAACTTTACGTTCACATGTGAATTCTGAGATTTTTAATATCATTTTTTTTTTAATACATGGAAATTAAATTGTCATACTATTAAGAGCCCCATAAATCAGGGGAAAGAGGGGGGGGGGCTCAAAATTCAACTCCTATCACAATTTAAGGACTGACAGCTTTTTGAAACTTCGTTTTATTTATTGGCTTGAATTGAAAGAAAAAATCCTAATTGGCAATTTCTAATTGAAAATTGGCTTAGAGTGTCCCTAATGGACGTAGACCACAATATTTATATTAAAAAACATATCAACCATATTTAGAATAAAACAAAAATTATTCCTAATCTAAAACAACCTTTTGGAATATTTCAATGTCAACTATAAAAATTGTTGTGCTAATTAAAATTTAAATATTGATAAAAGTTCTCAAATAGGCATACGTTTTAATATGGGATTTTGCTTAGAGTGATATTTTGAAGTTTGGGATGACAATAATGGCTAGTGTTAAAAAATCTAAGGATAACCTATCGCAACATTTGAAACCGTTTTTGATTAAAAACAGTCTATGTGTCATTCCACTAGTATTACAATTATATCAGAAACCAGACTCTTCATTAGGCGTGCATGTTAATGGTCCAAAATATTCAGATGAAAATTTAGCTAACCCTAGAAGCAGCAAAAACTTGTCTTTACTTAGAAAGTTGTCCGCCTCCAAACTGAAAAAAAATCGGGAACTAAAGAAGAAGATAATACCAAAAAAGAAGCGGTGTAAACCAACAATCGACAATAAAATGAAAAAAGAATCAACACTCAAAAAACCAAAGGATTGTCATGAAAGCGATGATTCGGATCAATATCTTGATGACGATTTTAATATCCATCTTGAGTATTACGAGACTAGTGTAATACATTATGAAAAGAGAGGTTAGTACTTGTATTAAACTTATCATCATTGTCAGCTCATCTCCATTTCAACCAGACTTTCAATTCACTACAAATTTATGTTTTATAAGGAGCATCCAGATATCCATGCAATTGTAGCATACAATTTTATTTTAGCTGTATGCCAGAGCATAACCAGAAATCATCTACTCCAGAAAATTGAAGCATGTATGCCCATTACAAGATTTCATACTAATGTGAATGATAACGCAATACAACATCTTACATCAATTAAAACCAAGCATCATAGCATATGCATTTGTGTTATCATATGTCCAGACATGATCTTATATATGATCAAAATATCTGATTTTCATTCTCATGGAATATAAATATGCAAAAATATTAAATTTAAAATAGATTTTCTCCTGAAAACGGCACTAAACTAATTGATAATTATAATTATATATAATATTTAACAAAAGAGTGTAGATAAAAATGTATGAATATCTGGAGATGCCTTTATCTTTTATTGTTATTCCAGTTATCATACATTGTATACTTCTCTATTCCATTAATAATTATAAAGTTGTAACAACTAATAAAGGTCAAAAGATGAAAAATTACATTAGCCCTGTAGTCAGCGATTAACAAAATAAACAATGACACTAGTGAATCAGTGAAAATGAGTACACTTTAAAATGGCACGGTTTATGTTAGAGAATCATTCTTGGGCCTAATATCAGTACTGGAGTACTCTATCGCTGCTCTTATGGTAATTAGCGGTTGCAATAAAATCACAACCTTAGACTGTGGACAAATGATATACGGGATATCACTACAGTGTAAAAGATGATGCACTATACACATCATAGTATAGTTATAACATCATGTCAATATAAATAACATTGTTACTTTAGTTTCGGGGTAGCTAAAGCAACAACATTATTTATGTCAACATGATGTTAAGAATTTGAATCTTTTACAATGATTTCTTATTAGATTTTCTTTTTCAACAATCTAGGAACACTATTTTCCTTTATTTAAATCAATTTATTATGTAAATATGATTATCGCACTACTGGCCCAAAAATATTCAAGGGTGTATTTATATAATACATACAATAGGAAAAAAATATTTTTATAAAATTATGTAAAATGACTTTGGATTTCCTATTTTAAACAATTAATGGTGAAAAAGTGCAAGTAATCAATTATTATTTGTTACAGAACATTGCAATTAGGTTATATATAAAAAAGAATGATTTATCTGTTAATTAAAATTAAA
Organism: Silvatares holzenthali; assembly: GCA_026537445.1. Taxonomy (NCBI): domain Eukaryota; kingdom Metazoa; phylum Arthropoda; class Insecta; order Trichoptera; family Pisuliidae; genus Silvatares; species Silvatares holzenthali. Next base: position 9,409 of record JAPMAF010000244.1, on the reverse strand, counting down.
TTACATATTCAATCGACTGTAACCCAACTCTGCATCACTGATTTCTTTTATTTAATTCTAAGCTAAAACAATTATTGCACGATATATATGATGTGACAAAATTAATCAAGTACTAAATGTATATATTTCTAAACTAATAATATCGAATAAACTGCTAACTCTAAAATAAACATATTGCTTATTATATCTTACCTTGCTACTGCTACTCTAGTCTCAAACATAGTTTTTATTTGAATATCTATACACAACATATAAAAAAAGTCATTTGAGTAAATACAAAATGAATTATTCATGTTTTTCACATTTTCATTATGCATATTAACACTAAAAAAACGTTATTCATTATATATAGATAAATCAGAATTTGCATCAAAAAGAAGCATTGATTTGAAACCTATAGAATCAGAAATGTGTTTAGAATGTTTACCAGAATCGATGGAATCATTAAGTGATCAAACTGTGATAAATAATACATCTGAAAACAGTACTTATTTCACTGACGAAGGCGAAGGATCAGATCAAATGATCTTCAAGGTGATTTTACAAATTTCGCACTGTAATTTATATTGCTTGCAAAAATTTAGAAATCTTGAATGTGTTTAATTTTCAGAATGTTAAAAATGACATTGTTGAAACGCCAATGAAACAAGAAATTAACGTGGGTGATGCTAAGCCATTGCAAGTAGACGTGAGCAACAATAATTTCTCGCTTTCAAAAACCATCTGCTCAGATTTCGATATAGCAGATCAATCACAAAAAATGATGAATGGCTTATTTGAAACCGAAATGCAGCCCTTGCATGACAAACTAGAGAAACTAAAACATCATTTTCAAGATTCAAAGCAACAACGTAAAACTGTTTTCCGTAAGTTAAAAGCTTAAATAATTGCAAGAAAAAGCTTAAATAAATGCAAGGGAAAGCTTAAATAATTGCAATAAGTATCGGCAATCAATTTTTCTACAAAGTTTTTAGTGCATCATTTTTTAATATAGTTACACTACTTTTCAAAACATTTGGTCCATCATGGCATAAACTTTCCGATACCCATGATAAAAAAGGTTTTAGTTGCGCAGCAAGCCACGTATGCACAGCTTTCTTCACCTATTAATCAAAGATGAATCAGTGGGCTCTTAAAACATCTTTAAGTGGACCAAACTGATGGTAATCTGAGGGAGGACGGTATGCTGGATATTCCAACACTTTGAAACATAGTATCTAAAAAGTTTGAGCAGTGTTCAGTATTTTCGTTTGTATTCTTCATAGAGTTGTTATGGAACCCATCTCACAGACTATGTGAAAGTTCAGTCTGATATGCATGATGTCAGATGCAGAACCATGACTGATCTGCATATGGTTTGTCACTTCATTTAATAGTCACTCGTCTGTTATTCAAAATCAAGGCACATACACATTCAATTTTGTCATCCTACTCTTTCATCAACCTTCACGCTTGTTCAACCATTTTAAAACAGTTAAATCTACTGGTAAATACTTCACTGTGATAAAACATTATCCCCATATTGTGCTGCTGATTAATTTTGGCTCCTGAGCCATTGGACCACATAAACCGGATTACAGAACGCCGTTCTTCGTAGGTGCACATATTTACTTCGCAACAGCACATTGATAGGATAACGCTTTAACCTACTATAGGCAATGACAATGGTGACACCTAGCATCTGGTACACATAAAGTCGTAGAACCTACCAAAAATAGACACATTGCAGTTACTTATTGACTTACCGTAGTATTTTTAAATACTTTCCACAATATTATATGCTGGCTTTTCACACAGACAGAGTTGTCCTAAAGACGCACACTGCGATGCAGTCCGAAACGTTGGCAAATAAAAAGTCACAACATACTCAAAAGTCTTTGATTTGTAAATCATTTGGTTGTGAAAACCTATGACAATACATCATTATTGTTTTGTATTTTTGAGTATAAAAAAAATTGCTTAAAGTTGGTTGGCATAGTACTATATATAATATAACGCTGCAATATAACATACCTCAGTTTTGCTGCAATACTTACAAAATTATAATCATAAAACTATTATTGAGTCAAATATGCCTACTACTAATGATTAAAACAATATCATTTTCAATGGAATATACAGTGAACAATGATAATAATTTAGATGTGTACAATTTTATTCATTTAGGTCATAAAGATTTGGGCAGTCTTACTCATCAAGTCATGAAGAAGGATGAAAAGTACATGAGCTTTCTTTTGAATGGAGAAAAAATATCTGCAATCGGTAAAGGTAAAAAAAAGGAGTAAATGAAAGAAATGTATACAACTAATAATAATGTGAATAAATGAATTTTGTGTATGATGTAACATCAGTTTAAATTGCTTGTGTATATAATCATCTCAACTTAGTATTTTGGCTGAGAACATCCCTAATGGATGAAAGCCATTACATATATTTAAAAAAAAAACTTAGTATTTACCTAACAGTAGTTAGAGAAAAAACAGGTGTATTATTCGTAATCAATTCAAATGTAAAAACAATTGAAAATAAAAAATCAATCTGTCAAATGTATTAAATTTCTTGTTATAACAAAATCTTGAAGTTTTTTAAAAGAAGTAATTTAAAACAATCTTACGGTTAACAATGTATCTTTAATTATGAATATACTGATATATATGGTGTAATACATATTTTCTTACAGACACATACAATCATAAATCTGACTATTTACTATTATTACGTAATTTTGAAAGTTTACCTGAAGAATCAGAAAAACAACTTTAAAATCGCATTCCTAGAATTCAGGTAAAATCAAAGCGTCTATAAATTGTCAATACAAAAAAATATTTGTTAAATTAATATAATTTAATTCACTCTTCCTTAAGCTTTAATTATGGGATCTACTCGGCGATCGAATAAATGCAATCAAAATATCATTTACAAACGAAAAGGGAAATTGGGAAACATCAATGAAGATATTATGGATCTGATTATGATAGAAGAGAGCATGATCCAATCGGATATTTCACTGCAAAGGAATTATAAGCAGATAAATAATGTTTCTCATAGAAAAGATTACAATGGCCTAAAGAACTTGAGAGGAAGGACACATAAAAATATACAAAACCATTATGAACGTCAGTGTAATTTTAGCGATGAACATCAATCTCGGCAATTAAACTGGAATTCGAAAAGGTATCGTCACTCGAAAAACTGTTGCGACTGTGACCATTATAATGCTGAGAAAATCGAAACAATTATTACAGAATATATATCGGAAGACCATAATCATTATATGGGAGAAATGATTAAAATGAATTCCAATGACAAAGTAATGAATGCTCCAAAAGGAATTACCAAATCTGAAAAGAAAAAGAAAGGAAAGCATGAAAATGCCACAGAAAAAAGTGTGTGCACAGAATCCTCATCTTTGATAAACATAATCCACGATCAAAATGTTAATATTCTAATATATGGAGAGTCTCACACCATTCTACACAATAAATTCCCTGAACAAGAGAACTTAAGATCATGTCCAACGGAGATTGTCAAATTGAAGGACAATATATCACCAAATTCATTCAACATAGACGATATGTTTAAAAATAATGTAGATTCACTTTATAACAAGTATTTCTCCGATAGGCATAATAAAAATATTTCAGAATTGACAGAAATAATAACCATGCTTAAAGAAGCTGATTTTGATACAGATGAGCATAATTTTTGTGAAGCCGGAGACATGAAAACATTACCTATTGTATGCATAGATTATATAGGCAGTCGTGAAGGCAATTCTACATTAGAAAGTGAACATTTTATGTCTAAAATAATGAAAAATATTTTTAAAAGCGATGCATTTCAGAACGTTTGTTTTGTAGTTCTTCACTACCTTCTTGAACACTTTCAGTATAAGTTAAAATGCGTTGTGATTGTATAGTATTTCTAGTTTGAAGAATGCCAATGTTATTATGTACTGTGTTAAGTGGTTATTTTATGAATGCGTTTAGTTGTGCACATTTTTGTTAAAATAAAAGAGTATATTATTTGTTACGATCATTAATATTTTCTGTACCATTTAACGAAAATAAATATATATATATATATAAATATATATATATATATACATATATTTGAAAAAATATTTGATTGTATGCAGAAATAATGTTATTCATTATACACAGATAAATCAGAATTTGCATCAAAAAGAAACATTGATTCGAAACCTATCGAATCAGAAATGTGTGAAATAATGTCTTAAAAATTGAGCACCGTACTGAGAAATATTTATTTATTGGATGATTTATATAGCGCTGTTTCGTGATTAAAAATCACCCCAAGAGCGCTTTACAAGTTAAGTGCATTTCTATTAAACTATATACGACTAGAACATCTATATTATTAATTTACAATTGTAATATAAACTGTACAATTTATATTATCTTAAAACAGAATAATCAATTACAGAAAAAAACTGTAAATTGACAAATTATATAACATAGTTTAATGTATATTATAATTTAATTTATTGTATATTTGAAGAGGGCCAAGGAAGAAAGAACACTGCAGTTGCTAGCCAAGACGCAATGTCGGCGCTCGCTGTGCCCACCCTTGAATTCGCTGTGCCCACCCTTTGTCCGACTGATTCGTTTTGCACAAGAAATAACATTAATCCAGAATCAACATAACGTTAGATTTGCATTTATCTGAAAATGCTATCATCGCAGTATATTATTATTGTAATTTTAAATTCCTTGACTACTAAACGTCGAAAGCGGCATTAATGACGTTTCGCATGTTGACATTCAAATTACCTGAGTTTTGGTGTTGCTAGAAATAAAATATAGAAATACTAATTATAGTACATTTTATCAATAAATGAATTTGCACTCATAAAGGTTGCTTAGCCTAAAGTATTAAACGCTGCTCAATGTACACAGTAAAACATTTAACTAAATATTTCTTTCATTACGAATATTCTTTTGATTTCAATCCACAAAATATGAAATTGAGTGAAAAATATACTAGCAACACAAAACGTAGATAAATTCCTTACCGACTGATAATCGCTCCGAACTTAGGCACAATAAGCGGTGCGAGAGAGATAGCAATATAAGAATTTAATATGAACGTACAATTTGTAGTCATAACATTATATAATATATACAATATTTTCTAACATTTACAGGTTTAAATAACTCGAAAATATTACACACACCACATTTATTATTTGCTAAAATAAATATAAATTCTAACGAAAAGAAAAGTATTGTCAGTACTACCAACAAAAAAATCGAATCTTGAAACTCAAGGGTAATTCGGTAGTGCCGTGTTGTATAGCTGTCATCTGAAGTGAATTCTGTTGTTTTTCTATTAAATAAATCGATTTCCAGTATTTATTACAATAGATTTAAGGAATATGTCGTTATACTATTCCTCACATTTAACTAATTTTGAAATATGAAAGCAAAACAATAAACAATGTGACCTCTTTATTTGACATTCCACTCGTTCATCTATATTAATATTTTAGTTTTGTATAATTGTCGTCATTTTTTCCTCAAAAATGTTTTGAATAATGCGATCGTTATGTTAAATGCGTGCAGTTTTCTTTATTTTAAATTGTGATTTTTATTTATTCGTGTTTTTTCGGAGAGTTCAGTTTTCTATGTCAAAGTGTCAGCATGAGCAGAAGTTATTACTCTCCGGATTCTCCGGGGTTTCAATATACGGTAAGCTTTGAATAAATCTAATTAGAAAGTTTTATTTATAAATATTTCGTTAAATCGTTCCCAAATTACACCTGAGGATATGATACTCAAATCAATAACATCAGGCGTCTTCTTATTTACTATTTTTAATCTCAGACTTCGTCACATTCGACATTCTTATTCATGGTAGTATCCACGACACATAGTAATATAATTTTTTTCTCCTTCAACATAAAATAATACAACCTTATCAAACGTGTTGTTGAAATCTGCTCTACCGATACAATATTTACCATTGTTTTAGGAATAAATACCTTTACAATTAGGTCAAAGTGTTATACTTAGCTTACAGTTTTACAGAACAGTATAATTGCGAAGAAGGTGGTCAAAATATTATTTATTTTGTATGTTATTTAACGTGTTAACATAGTATTGATATTTAGAGCCTTTCACTAAGATGGAATAATTGAAATTTTTACAATGCATAAGTTTTGAAAGAGTCTGTCGCCAATACCAGATATTGATGGAAGATTTCCAAGATTTTAATAAAGTAACTATAGGCGAGGCTAATTATTGATTACTTATTAGTTTGGTATAAAATAAACCTTTTCTTTTCAACGCTTTAATATTCACTTAGTGTTTAGGTAGAAAAAACATTACTAATGTGGCAATTAGAATTGTCAAATGAAAATGCTGTTGGGCAATTCACACAATTAAAACATAGGATGATAAATACACTAATAATGTCATCGTGTGAAGGCTAGGGATAGATATAATACTTCAAGTGATCTCTGATACGATGGTATTAGACTAGGTTATAACAGAAGATGAAAATCGAAAGATCGAAGATGAAAGTCGGGATAGGTGGTTGAGGATCCAAGGGGAAGGTTTATATTTAATCCTAAATGCTAAAGATACATTTTTTGTATAAGTAAAAACGATGCCTTTACATAATTTTTGGTAGTTTTTCTATTTCAATTCTTTATTAATTTTTTATTCCCGATTTTAATTTCATAGAATATATTTAAAATATTGTAAATGGAGGATACAAGTAGGTATGCTTTCTTTTTTTTATATAGAGTAGGTTGATGTAAATAATTTAGCTCAGTGTTAACTGGCTTATAATTTTTCCTGGACTCGTTATTACTTTTCATGAAATCATTTCTTTAAACTGTTGCAGCAAAAAATATTGCTCCTGCTGTGATCTGTGATCCTCAAAAATCTGTGATCCTCTATCTGTGATCATCAGCCTGTGATCCTCAAAAAATATTGCTCCTGCTGTGATCTGTGATCATCTATCTGTGATCATCAGCCTGTGATCCTCAAAAAAGATTGCTCCTGCTGTGATCCTCTTTACTTTGGGTTACAAATGTCATTTAACTGGAGATCATGATCCCCTAGCATTGAGGAAATGATAGATTACAGAAAAAAATCTGTATATTTTTTTATTTAATTAATTTTCTTGATTGTTGCTTGAAGTTGAAATACTGGTGTAAACAGTATTGTTATTTTGTATTCCTCAGCCTTTATTTCTTGTTCATTTTGTAAATTACCTTTCCAACATACGTTAAGATGCTCTTAAGAATTATAGTGCAATAGGTTCCTTATTTTGTATCTTATTTTTTTAAATACACGCATGCCAAAAGTGAAATTCGACCAATATATTAAAAAATCTTTTGCACCTATTATATTTAATTAAAATTAACCATAATAGATGCTGTCGTCGAATTTCGCTAGTATGCTAGTAACTCAAGAATATTGAAAGTAGGTGTGGCGATAATTTTTATACATTTATAAAAATTATCGCCACCTCTACTTTCAGTAGCAATCTAGTAAAAAGATCCGAGGTTCTCATACTAACATTAGATACGAGGTATCAAACTTTGTGAAATATTTTATGATGCCAATTATACTATATTTACTATATTATTCATGCCAGATATCTCTAATATTCAGATGGCATGCGTCCGGTGTCCAATGACCACGCATTATTGAGTCGGATGAGTAATGATAGGTGATCTCGTTTTCCGTGCATCTATTTTTATTCAGCCTCCCGAGCCAATCGCCGGCGCTAGCCCGCTGTTCCGCCCACGCTAACCGCCCAAACTGGTGGGCGGCTAATCTCTACAGTCTGCTTGACCTGACCAAATATTCTTACATTTGTGCACAGTGTCATTCATACTAACATTTTTAATTAATAATATATTCATTTACAATGAGTATAAATGTATTTTTATAATTATATTATCAATCTGTCTGTACTGACGGTAACGTTGAAGTGTTGTTTATTATTCAAATTCAGTGACTATTATTTTGTCCGCTGTGCCTTATAGCACAATAATCGAGTACACATATTGGATTATCGTACGATTTCTGTGGAATCTCATTTATATTGAGTATTTATGATAGCTCTTTCAGATTTAGTAATGTAGAGTTTCAGGTCAATCTTGCAACGACCCTGCGATTGCATTTCTAGAGCCCTTTTACAAACTCACCTATCTGGTCAGTTTCCGGAAGATATCAGGAGAGCTAAGTTCATATACCAGAGAGGGTAATCGTTTCTGCTATAGTCTCGATATTAGGGCCTCCATTTCTCACTCTTCCGAATAATGGTAATATCAGTACAATTGAATGAAGAGACGTAGAAAAAGTGGAATCGGTGCTATTTTTAGAGGTATAATGAAACGACGGCAGTCTAAAAAGTAGTCAAAGCAATACTCTCCCTAACAGTAGCATATGTGCGATCGCAGTAGGAAAATGATCTTCTTGTCTTAGGCTTTACCATCGCAGTTAAAGGTGATTTCTACGAACTGAACTTGAACAGTTTTTAACCAATCTCCATTGTCTTTATAGGCGAAAAGAGGCCAGAAAATATAACTATTTAATAGGTATATAAATTTTATAGATTTTACGATTCTCAGTGACACGAATATGAATTCATTTATTTACGAAATTAATTATGACAACACTTTGATTTATTTGTGTAATTTTTTAAATAAATTTCGCATCAGTTTTGATTTTAAAGCAATGAAATCCATTGCTACTGTGGAAATACGGTACCAGTACGTAGTAGTCTCGTAATAACACGCCTGCCTTGGTGTATCCTTGGCCTGCCCCCCGCTTGGACGGATGGTAGTCACCACTCGCTACTCCGCTGCTCGGAGTTCAGTTGGTAAGGTAAGGTAACTAGCGACGTGCAGTGTACAGTGGTGTCTATATATTCGCGATGATCGCTTTACGTGGAAAGTTTGATTCTGATCGAATCTTCACTTTACAGGATAGCTTTTCACCAGTTATTTGCCCTTTCAATACGCAGATCAGTATTGTATACCTATGCAAATATAATACGAGCTGTGTATAATATCTTAATAGACAATATAAAAAAAACATTGAACTTTTTATTTTTGCCTTCTTTCTTGGCGGTCTGGTCATTACGAAAGATTGTCATCCACCGGTTTATCTTCCATTATGGCCAATTTATTTCTATGTATTCTTAGTAATCGAAATAACTCTAAGCTTGTTATGATTCATTTGAATCACCTACAAAATGTAGAGAATATCACTTGTTCTATTAAAGAATGCGTTTAGTTATGCATACATTTCTGTAACTACACTCATTCATTTGTCAAATTCATCAAAAACTGCGCAAGTCAAAGACTTTTGGGTAGTCATGTCGTGTTGTGACATTTTGTTTGCCAACGTTTCGGACCACATTGCAG
>JAPMAF010000243.1:0-10164 GCA_026537445.1 Silvatares holzenthali | reverse complement strand
CTCCTCTCTATTTAAAAATCTTTAATGATGTTGTAAAATTATTCCCTACCGTATAGCTTATCTTGTTCATCCTTGGCACAATGGGTGTTGAGAATTCATACAATTTTATATTTCCATAACATTAGTTCATTATTGATATTGAAAGTGTGTTTTTTTACAAATGTCTAAACTTGTGAAGATATTTTGTATTGGGGGTCTATGTGAACTTAATTACAAACACAAGGCTTGTGTTTGTAATTAAGTTATTCCACACCAAATTGAAACTTGCAAAACTTTGAGCTAGCCTTAAAAAAATTAATCGAATGTGAAATTGGTAATTTCTCTCAAATGAAATGGTTTCTTAATATTGTTTAATTTATAAAATCATTTGTCATATGAGTTTGTAGTGATATTTTGTCTAGTTGTAATTGAATAGCCAATATGCCAATCTTTACAAATTCTAAATAATATTTCCTGCATTTTTAAACATGGTTTGTTTATAAAAACTAGTATACATTACGTCACTCCTGTTAGTAATCATCAAACAATAACAGTTTTGATACTTTCATTATTGAATCTGTCATAACCATGATACATACATAACATATGGCTGCTGTGAGTGTGAGTACCGACTTACTCGATTAATAAAATAACTAACCTCATTGCATCAAACAAAGCTTAGCATTTTGGCATGCCTCTTAGTAACTCTCCTTCCCCAATATTTTTTTCATTCTTACCATAGATAGCGCGTGTAATGGAGGCAGGGTTGCGAAAGCAATTATCAGCTTATAAAGGCCAGGCATATCCTCCTCTCAAGAGAGCATTATTCCGGAGATATTTCCCCAGTTCTGGTAAGTACTCGGTGTGCTGCATGTATGTACTCCATCTTATTTAAATGTTCAAAGATAGAAAAGATCTAACAATGTTATTGAACCTCAAATATTATTCCGTCAAAATTAAAAGTTTTTGCAGTATTTTTATATCGGCGGCAGCTATAGAAAAATTCAAACCCAAATATATGAATTCAATCAGATGGTCAGTGTGACTACATTCCTGAAATCTTTGATGTATTTAATAAAAAAATCAATTAGTGTATTTTGCCAGCTCTAATACATTACTGAGGAATGAGGATAATCACTTAAAAAATAATTAATGAACTGAAGGTTATACAGCGTACCTGGATTTAAGAGTACTCCGCTAAATCTACGATATCAATGAACCAGCAAATGAATAATTGAGATATTGCTATCAACTCAAGTAGAATTTATAGACAAACATAGATCGAAAATATTTTAGGTCCCCACGTTATATAGTCTGATGTATTCAGAAAAGTCAGCAACTGAGAGCAGATAAAGTATAGCAATTCTTTTGGAATGTAGATTTTTTTAATCTGTTATATTGCAAATGTGGAACATTTCCCAAAATCACATTTTCTATCGTAAAGCCAGGATTTTTTATATTTTTTTTTATGTATAAATAGAGTGTAAATTGGAACTTTTTATGAAACAAAATTTTCTTTACAAAATGCATTATAATAAGTTATTAAATATGTTGATGTTTAGTTACGTGGAGTTAATGGATGCTGAGAGGGTAGTATGGAAGATTTACAGACACAAATGTACGAGGCATGAGACAGGAATAGTCTAAGAAAATCATGGTATAATAAGAATAACCAAATTTTGATGGATGACTCTCCGAAGTCATAATAATCGCAAAGCATGCATGAGGAGATGTATAAATGTGAATGAGGCAAGACATTGTGGCAATAGCTCTTCTCTCCCTACCCCTTCGATAAATGGTATTGTGTTGTATTGTACATTAAGTTAGTAGATCACTAATTATTTTAAAATTTCAGATGAAAGACTGTTGGAATATGATATTGATTCAGTAGTTTATGAAAGTGTTTCACCATTTCAAAAAATTCAAATCGTGCATTCCAAGAGCCTTGGGAACATGCTTGTTTTAGATGAGCTGCAAAGTAAGATTAAATTAAGTTTAATTTGTTAGTTTTCCCAATGTAAAACATACATGTTGCATTCTAATATTCAAATGTATTTAATAGATATTGCGGAAGCTGACCTTGTCTACACAGAGACACTGATGCAAAGGGGGAAAGTCAATTATGAAGGATCAGAAATAATTATTTTGGGTAAATTCTTCCACAAAATGATTATTTGTAATACTTTTGAATATGTAGATGGTTTTAATTCAAGTGTTATTATTATATTAAACTAGGTGGAGGTGATGGTGCATTGCTATATGAATTATTAAAAGAAAAACCAAAATATATTTGGATGCTGGAAATAGACGAAGATGTTCTAAACGCATGTAACAAGCATATGAAGTCAATTTGTGGAGATGTGTTAGAAACTAGAAAGGCTGATAATTATGAAGTAAGCAATATCATATTGATATTATAATTATAGGTAACGGAAAGTATTCTACTTTGTTTGCATGTTCTTTTAACAAGTCAAAGGAATTGAAATTCGTTATTTTGTATGATAATTGTTTTGTACACACACATCTGTCCAGCGCAATTTGTTATTGGTATTTATTATGTCAGTTATGGATTTACTTGTTGGTATATTTGTTTTTTTTTTCAGATCATTGTTGATGACTGCATGGTGACATTAAATAAGTTTATGAAGCAAGGAAAGAAAGTTGATTATGTATTCGGTGATTTAACAGATATTCCAATATCTGATACACCCAGTGGAGAAATATGGGACTTTATTATGCTGATTTTAGATACATCTTTTAAAGTTCTGAAACCCAGTGGAAAATTTATGACGCATGTAATTATTTCATTTCTTTTTAACATAAAAGAAACATCTTTAAACTCTTTCTCTTTACATCTTAATGGAAACAGAATATCCTAATGCACTAAAAGCAGAAATCTAGTAACATTTTTTAACTCTGCTATTGACTTAGTTTTTTATTAGACTTGTATGAATACGATTTAGCTTTATTCCAATTGGCTGCTGTGTATTGTTCTAGGCAAATGGAGCCAGCTGCCCGGAGTCTTTACAGATGTTCGAAGATCAGTTATCAAAACTGAATCATGCTGTCACATTTAGCAAAAGCAGCGCTTTTGTCCCTTCATTCCTCGAGGATTGGTTCTTCTATCAGATATCTTTCAAAGAAGATAGTAACGAAGCGACTTAGTGTGTTTCTAACCTTAAACTATTACAAAATAGTGATATTCTCTAGTTATACAGTCATTGAAAGTATTTACCATAGCTATTGTATTATTTAACGGCCAAAGACTTATTTTCAGCAAATATTTATATATGTATACATCTATATGTATGAATTCCTTGTATAAACATATTATATACAATATTCACTTAATAATATTTCAAAAATTTTGAAATAATTTCAATCAATTATATAGATATACAATACAAATTTTTACCATACTTATAAGCTTTCCTATTAGTTTATGGTTTTTGATCCTACAAATAGTATTATTATTATTAGTTATTATTATTTCTCTTGTGACTAGTCAACACCGTTCGTAGATGTCTTAATAAAATATACAACAGAAAACGTTTTTTTTTTTCTTTTCACTTTACCCAGATAGGTTGTTATATTTACAGATTCATGCTGATACCTAATCAATTATGTACTTCTGGTTAATCGTTTGGCTGCTAACAATATCATGTGGTATACCTAAAATTGCCATGAAAAATTTTGTATTTTGTGAGTTTTAAATCATTTTTATTTATTTATTCAGTATTTTTTAAGAGTGTTTAAATTATTGAAATAAAACATGCCAAAGTGAAAATAAAAATCCTTCTATTTAGGAAAATGAAAACAAATAAAAAAACATAAATAAATCAACAGCTGTGCTTTCCTTCACATCTTGTGTTCAAACCCTTCTCACAATACTTGCAAATCATTGTTGATCGGCGCAGCCCAGCACTATCAATTCGCCTTCTACGATTGGAAAACACTGGTATATTACTGTTTCCGTCACTTTCACTATCATTACTATCAATGTTCAAAAGATCGTTAATTTCGCTTTTCACTTATTTCCGAAAATTCACTCAGCCCATCCAAAGATTCACTCGACATATCCGACATTTTAGGTAAAGATTTTTCGAAAAGTTAAAACAGAACAGAACAAAACAAAATTATGAGTAATTACACTTTATAAATAAATAACAACACCATTTGATTATGACAGATTGACCCAGACGCCGTGTGAAACAAACAGACGAGCGTTGATTTCCGAAAAACCGGATTCCGCATAAACAAGAATCGACATTCGGCAATTTCCACAAAAAACACAAATCTATGAAAATCGACGTTCGGCATTCTAACGGTTAATATATGTATATTCATTATTATTTGGAGGACTTTTATGAGCCATAATGAAAATTGGGAACCCCTGAATATTGGTTAAAAAATAATATTACACATAAGTCGTCTTTCACCAATAACGATTGATGAAAATATAGTATTAGGGTTATATTGTCTGACAGAAATCTTTGGTGTAAGCATGTAGTGATCGCCAACGTCGGGGGGAGCTGACAGGGCACGCGAAGAAGCATGATATATATGACACACAATACCATGTGTTATTGGCCTGCATAGTATTCATATTTTTTTACTTATGAGTGAGACTACACACCCCTACTCTTTTTTATCAGAATGAATACATCATTGAGCAGAATTCATTTCTATCATGTCATTTTCAAAGTAAAAATCATTTTCCCTGGACAAACATGGGAATCAGGATGCTCAAATTTATTTATTCAACAATATTAGAAACGTTAACTCACCAAACTTTTATAATCTGTAACTAAGGTTTTAGGTTTATTATAAAATACATTTTAATATATAAATACCGAATTAATAACAAAAATATTTTATTGTACAAAGATACTTTACATGAAATAATTACATATATTGTACCTACTTATAAGCTGAGATACTTTTCCATATATATTTTCTGAATAGACATATGCAATGTAATGAATTAATTTTAAAATTAACAAATGCAATACTGCTTTAAATTTTCGCCAATCATAAATATTTTTTAAAAAAGTCTTAAGTTCAACCGCATATTTCAAAAAAGTACATTGCTCTTCACTTCCACTGAAGTATATAGAGGAATATGTGATATAAATCTAATTTGTGGATGCAACATTGCTTCTATTTCTATGCCAAAAATACACAGACTACAATGTGCAAATTAATATAATGATGCACATGTATTGTTTTCATCTAATTAAATAAGGACTCTCCTACTCATGAAACTGCAGTTTATGAATGAACAAGTATACGGCTAACTGGTACAAATATTTACATATTGTGTGGTTTTATAAGATAACTTTTAAAGAAATATTGCATTTGAAGTATTTTTAATTTACTTATAATAATTGCTTGCAAATTGATCATTTTGATTCAATTCTGTCTATCAAGGCAGAAATTCCAACCACAGAATAAGCTCATATAGCCATAACAGCGCACAACAATTGTTATCATATTGTTAATAATGCAATGAAATATGGTTTAATAATTTATAGGTAAAACTACTCTGCCTGACGCAATCTAGCAAGTCTCTGTGTCAATTCATCTTGTTCTTGTGACACTGCTGTGCTGGTGCCAACTGTGCTGCCTGATACTCCTTGTGGTAATTCCATGTTCAGTTCCAATCTAAAAGTGAAATTGAAACAAATGAATTGTATTCATTATCAGGATGAAAAAATGAGAATAACTTGATTTAAATTGCATTAAATGTTATGATTTTCTCTCTAATAGAATATATAAACCATGAAAATAAATAGGCTTGTAAAATGGTTTACATGGGTGAATTATTTTATTCATATTATAATTCTATTATCATGTTATTATTCGATGGATTTATTCCAACATTTATAATTAACACTTAGGATGTGGGAGCCATCAAAAGGCGACTTTATTTATCGGCAATTTAGCGGTAGCGTGCGGGAAACATGTATACACGGGCCCAATACGAGTACGTATTGCGTATCCCATGTTGTCAAATCACGCAAAATATACTCACCTGCCGATTCTTGGAATTGCACGTTGAAGGGATACGACGATCATAAAAAAAATAACAAAAGATTTTGTCTTGCCAAGGGATTATATGTACCATTAGGGCGAATATTTTGTCCAAGCTAATATTTTGTTTGTTAATTTGTTTAGTTACTTTCAGAAACTATTTCTGTACGGACCTCTTGTTATAGAGTTCTCATGTATATTTTAATATTCTAGTTTTCTCACTTTTCAAGTTTTTAGAAAAATAACTAACTTTTATACTAATATATAATTATGATAACGTTTCACCAAGTGCTATAAACCTATTATGCGTATTATTATATTTGTGATGTTATTTTTTGTGATAAACTTCCTAAAATGTCTCACAATATAGACAATAGTGATAATGAGTTTTGTGTAGACAATTTGTCTGATTATTCGTGTAAGAGCGATCATAAAAACTGGATGAGTGACGACGACGACGAGGATGAAATAATGATGTATCCTAGGATTTTCTTACGACGAAAACTCTCACAATATGGACTGAGTGACCTAATGACTTAATTGATTATAACAAATTTATAAAAGGTGTTGACTGAGCTGACCAATACCTATCATACTATACAATATTGCGTAAAACGGTAAAATGGACGAAAAGATGATGATATTAACGTATCCCCGGAGAATCCACAGCCGTCTACATCTGGAACTTGAGGTAAACCACCCTGTGATCCACCAGGTAGACTCTCGATGGATATGAAGAAGCAAATATATGAGAAGTTGTCATGTATCCTCCGTACATACATTACATAATAAGACACGCTACTTGTGCAAATTTTGCAATTTGCATCTACACAAAGGAAAATGTTTCGAGATACCTCATACATTAAACTAATATTGATTAATGTAACATACATTAAACTAATATTGATTAATGGTACTCCATACATTAAAATAATATTGATTAATGTTTATTTTATTATTTTTAACAAATATGTTTTCCAAAAATATGACAGATTTTATGAAAACGTGTTTTTAAGGTGAACAAGTGCTTTTTTTTAATTTTCTGTAAATTAGTTATTATTTTTTAATTGTATGCGCTATAAAAATAAAAAAAAATATTTTATAATAAATCCTTCATTTTACTGACCTTTAATTCAAAAATTATAGATATTTTATGCCAAGTCTGATTTTGCACGCGAAATTTAAAAAATTGCCCGCGCTTTGGCGAAATATGGCGAAAAAACATCCCGCATCCTAAGTGTCAATAATAAAATATAAAAATAATCCTTCAAATATCTTACCCAGCTTCATCTGCTACTTGTTGCAATAAACTATCAACATCTGCTTGAGGTACGCTAGTAGTGGTGGTTTGTGACATAGCATTCTCCATGTATGACGACTGCACATCTAAGTCTTCAAACTGACTTTCAAATTTATCCATAAGACCAGATATTTTCTCCAGGTTCATCGATTTCATAGCGGCATCCATCGCCTTAACAACTCCAGCCATTGAAGTCGTAACCTTTAATTAGAAATGTAAAATGAAAATTTCTTAGTTTTTACTGTAAAATTTTGCTTAAAGTATACCGAAAAGTTTGGAAACAACAGGTTATTAAAAATGTTATATTTGACAAACCTTTCTTGTTGTTAGAGCTGTTTGCACTCTACTAGCGACGGCATCCACTCTAGCAGACATCCTCAAATAGTTTAGTCCTTGATTCTTCTGCCGTATGGCATTCTCTGCGTGAATCCGTGCGCCCTCCATGTTCCCTTTTTGTATGGCCTTTTTCGCTTTAGTTTTCTCAAGTTTCTCATCTTTCTCACATTTTTTTGCATTTCGCTCTAGATCTTTTACAGCAAACTTTAAATTAAAAAGATGTTCTGTGAAATATTGTTAAGGATAATATTATAAGATAATACCCCAATAGCATTATAAACATATCAATTAAATTTCTATTTTGTTACCACCAAAAACTTTCATTATCAAAAATCACAATCACTTGAGGTGATTTTCTCACAAAAAAACGGCTGTATGTAAGTTATCCATATCAATAACATAAGTCTCAAGAGCATGTGATAATTTTCCTAAAATAATCTGCAGGTTCTCTAGTTCTATTTGAATAAATAATAAAAGAACAAAACGTTGAAAGATGACCTCAATACTATATATAACATTTATTTCAGCTCGACCTTTCTGGAATTATATCTACAGAAACAATACAATCTTGGCGTATACACTTAAATTATTTTTTATGACTGCACACTCATAAGGTCTCAAATATGTTTGATTATCATAGACATGTACATTATTGGTCTACGTAATAATCTAGCAACTGGCCATTATTGCAAGAGTATCCACAAACTTTACTCCTAGATTGACTACTGCCATGGCTATCTTCACTTATAAAATGATATGCAGTTTCCAAACCACTCCCTCAATTTCATGGTGCAGCCCATGCTAAAAGTACTTATTTTTCCTTTTCTTCAAATGTTTTACAGTATCTGTTTGCTTTAACTCCACTAGTAGATTATGACATTTTCTATATGCTTGGTTTATACTATTGGAAAAAATGTGACAATGTCATGATTATAATGGGATTTCTTTAACATTTTTTATCACTTTAATTCTCGAAATTATATTATTAAAGTTATTTGTTCACAAATTAGAACCTTTTTACCATTTCGACATCTGTTTTTAATTTTACGTTCATATCAACAAAATGACGTCAGAAAAAGTGAATCATTTTTAATTTAAAATAAATTATTGAAAAAACTATTGCGAGCAATTTGTAAACATTAAAGTGATTTTTTTATAACTATTTAAAAACATACCTGTAATACTCCAATCAGAATACAAATTAATTCAATAGTCGTAACTGAGTAATTTTTATTAACAAAAATGTATGCATATAATGTACGCCGACGATTAATAAATTAAATCAAACGATGATAGAATAAAACCCTTTAATATAAGGTTAAACGACGGTATATTAATTATTCAATTAATCCTAGACATTTTTTGGCGTCAAACCTTGAATCATTATTTGACATAAACTATGAGTCACGCTTAAAAGGATACTTTCCATGACGGATGAAGACATTTCGTTCCCCGTTTTGATAGATTTTAGTAACACTGAGTAAAATAAAATGTCTTGTCGATTAGACAAGTATGTTTGCTATTTAATTTATATGTTTTATCGGAAAAGAGACGGATTTGTACACAAAAATGACAGAAAACTGACACAAGTGACAGGAAGCGAGCCAAACAGCGAAGTTACCACAGATCAAATGTGGAGGTCATAGATGTTTGGCTGATATAAGCCAAAGACGTGTTTACGCGTCATCCAGATTTCTCTACCATCCATTATATATTTATTTTTAATTATTTTTAATATATATTACACATTTATAAATAGCCAAAAATCGATAACCTTCTTCCACTTAGGCCATTCTTAGCCATTACATAAATAGGATAGAAAAATGTCGGCTGTGTGATATTTTATTTGAAATACTCAATTTTTTATTTCCTTGTTGAACCAAAACCTATACAAGACTGTCGAGTCTATATATGATGAAGGTTATTAATTTTTAGACAATTTAGTTTTATGATAGTTTAGATAAAATAATATGTATTTGCCATTGAAATATATATGGCACAGATTTCTTCACCCCACGCAACATTTTCTTATGTTGCCAAGAACTGTAATATTCAAAATCCATCAGTCCTCGCTAACTTCAGTCAGCTATCGCTTGTCCCAGTAAATTACCTCCAGTGGTGGATTTATCTTTTTTGAGGCCCGAGGCGCAATCCGATTTTGAACCCCCCACCCCTTATTAATTTTTTCTAATAATTTATCCTACAAAACAGATAGCAATGCTGTTTCATAATTTTATATTAATTATTATCTATTATTTATTTTTTTCTTCTGGTTTATTATTTCTTTATTTATTACTTATTGTTATTGTTTATTATTTCTTTTATTTTTGTATTTGGTACAATGTACTGTTAAATAAATAAAATAAATAATCATTATATATAAAAAATTATGAATAAAAAAACTTAAGAATAAAGGACTTGGCACGGGACATCTGCTGCATCCGGTAATGTCTTCAATAGGTTGGTGAGCATATAAAGATAGATGTTTTAATAACATACAAAGTGTTAGCGGTATC
>JAPMAF010000242.1:0-15034 GCA_026537445.1 Silvatares holzenthali | reverse complement strand
TGTTTCGGCTCGCATTACAGTGTCCATCTTCAGGACGAATCAGTCTGTATAAAAAATCAGCGTGACTAGTTTTTTTTATCTTATACTGCACATGAGACACCACCCGTCTGGGTCTAGGCAGTTGGAGGACAGATTGGAAACCTGGTTATTCAGTTCTATTCACAAAACATGGATAAATCCATTTCATGTGGCTTACAATACTGAACGGTGATAGTAGCTCCAGGGCGATATAAGATATACCACTATTTTCCAATCCAGAGTGAATACACATATTTTTTACTCTTTTGATTTTTTTAAATATATTTTTACACATATTTTTAAAAACTGGACCGAAAATACATTTTTAAATTAGATTTTTTTTTTCATTCTGGCGGGACTTGAGCCCGCGGCTTTCAGCATTCCTCCAATGCTTGGTCAAGTGTCTACCACGAGACCGACAAAATAGTGTGAAAGGGTGCTTGCTTATATATTAGGTAAGAGTACCGTAATACCTATAACTATCCAAAAGTCTTTGATTTGCGAATCTTTTGGTTGTGAAAGCTTACAACAATACTAAAGCTAATTAGTCCAGGAAAAATAGATCTTATTAAAGTCACTTTGAAATTCATGTACATATAAAAATATATGTATATAAATTTCAAAATCCCACCTGCCTGTATCCTGGCACACACTTCTTACCTTTTCCCCATTAATACATCTTGTCATACATGCATAATGGTTGTTGCCTCCATTAAAATATTGAGAAACATGTTGCTGCCAAATTCTAGAACTTCCATGCGCTTCTCTGCGACTTATATTTGCACTGCAGATCTGTTTTACTTTTCTTTCATTTGACACAACTCTACCTTTCATTTTGTTTATGATTATTAATTTTGATTGGCATTTTTCTTTAATATGTTCATATCCTATCACTCAGGATCTTTCCAAGTATTCCTTATAAGACAATTGACTTACTATTATGATGTACAAGGAGACACTGGAATGTAGATGAAGCATTTGAGAAATGCATTTTCAGGGCTGATTTGTAGTTGCTGGACTTATGTCATATCTTGTAGAAAAATAATCATTCGACAGTTTGGAGCAAGGCCTAACACAAGACCCTGTGGGACACCACCCACAATCAATTTAAAACATTTTTATCAAAATTGTTTTTATTATCACTTTGTATTTTCATTATTGCATGCCCAATATAAGTGTGCATAGAGCAATCTCTAATAGATGCAGTTTTTTTTTTCATTCAACATTAATATTACCCTAGTGGTTAAGACACTTACACAGACAGGCCTTATTCCCAGGTTTGAATCCCATCGGAGTAAAAATTAAAAAAATGCACTTTTCGATTTTATAAAAAATATATGTGTGATAAAATATGTAAATAGCAATTTACTTTGGGCTGAGAAATAGTGGAAGATTTTGCCCTGGAGCAAATACAAAATTGATTTTTTATATTTGATGTCACTTGTAAAAGTCAACAGTTTTAATGATTTTGATTTTTTGAAAATGGTTACATAAAATGGTAGAATAATATTTAATGAATTAACTATTAAAAGGGTGATATTACAATACAATATTTGATGCCTATGATATCGGAAGTAGATGATGTGATATCGGAAGTAGGCAGATTTTACATGATGAAGCAGCTTATCTTAGAAAATGTTAATATTTTAAAAAGAATATGGTATAAAGGCAGATTAAATGCTGTGCAGATGAGATCGTTGAGAAAGTTATGTAGGAAGACGATAGGATAAGCAATGAAAATATCAGAGATTGCTAATTGAATATAACAATCATGGACAGAATGAAAGCTGGATGTTTGAGATGATTTGGACATGTCGAGAGAATGGCAAGTGAAAGATTAATAAGACAGATCTACAGTGCGAATTCAAGTGGGAGAGCAGTATGAGGGAGGCCTAGAAAAAATTGCCAAGATCATGTTTCTCAACTTCTAAATGAAGGCAATGTGAGGAGCTTCAACAACCGCCATCCGTGTATGAATGTGGAGGAGGCAAGAGGTATATGTCAGAATAGACAGGTGGTACTCTATTGCTTACTTCTATCTGCACTTGACGTGATGTTTTGTTATGGTACTAGAGTGTTATCAACTTCTCAGGTAGATTTCAGGGTGTTCAGAATTTAGCTCCATTATCCGTATTAATTTTCTATGCAATTGATGGAAGCCTCTGGCTAAGTAATTAGCACTTAAAATTGTATAGCATTATATATTAAATTTTATCTTCCCCAAAAATATAGGATAATTATATATTTTTTGAATTATTCCACATTTTTAGGCCATTTTCATTCTTGAAAATGATCATGTGGATTAAGACAAAGTACATATTTGGGAACCATCGGTTCCTTAAAGAGAGGCAGAAGTAAAACACACAGTGTGACAAACAGATCACAGATGTTTATTCAGATTATATA
Organism: Silvatares holzenthali; assembly: GCA_026537445.1. Classification (NCBI taxonomy): domain Eukaryota; kingdom Metazoa; phylum Arthropoda; class Insecta; order Trichoptera; family Pisuliidae; genus Silvatares; species Silvatares holzenthali. Next base: position 12,610 of record JAPMAF010000242.1, on the reverse strand, counting down.
AAGATGCTGGACGTAGCGATGTGGTAGACGTATTATCGAATGGCCTGAGTGGTACTAATGGATGATGATTGTCGGACGGTCCGAGCGGTACTTGGCTCTTGCCTATGAGGCAGCCATATTTATACCTCATTGGCGTGGCGGTACAGTCGCCCCTAGAGTATGGTAGCGCAGCACGCCTTCCATCTCCTGGAGCATTGGCTGTGTGTGTGTGGCCGTAGCGTGGGCGCTACACATATTTAAAAGTATTTTAGTTTAACAATATTTCATTTGGCATTGGTGTACCCTTTTTGAACCATGTTGATGATGTTACAATTTTGTCCGCAGCGCCTGGATTGAGGAGTCCAACATCAAGCCGTTCCAAGAGTTCAAGGATCAACTGATCAAATCCTGCAAGACGGCAGCTTTTAAGGAAGCCATCTCACAAATCGAGGCCTACATAGAAGATCCCGAGGTATGCTTCTTTATACGTTCTGTTGCAGCCCTTAGTGTCTATGCTTATCAGTCTTTTCCCATCTGTGGGTATTGGTCAGTGTGGCTACTGAAGTGGAAATTGCATTGTATATATTTATAGATGCTCGGCTGTATCTCAATTCTGAAGCGAAAGATCAGTTATGGTTTTATGAATTTAGGATATTAAAAGATCCAATTTAAAAAGCGTTTGAAATGTGGTTTCATCGTAGAATGCTCCGTATTCCCTGGACGGACAAGGTCACAAATCAAAGTTTTAAGATGTGCCTGATCAGGCAGAGAACTGCTGTTGAATGTTAAGGTACGCAAGTTCTCATATCTGCATCATGTGTTTCGTGGAGACAAGTATTAAGTTCTGCGGCTGATTATGTGCGGCAAAATAAAGGAACGCCGAGGAGCTGGCAAAAAGCGGGTCATGGCTGTAGAATATACGCACCTGGACTGCGACAGGGGGAGTGGAGAAGTTGTTCCGGACCACGCAGGGCCGCGAATCCTTGGCCAGAGTGAATGCTAACATCGGGAGTGACCTGACAAGGCATGCACAGAAGAAAAAAGAATCAGTGTTAAAAAAAATTATGGATCTAAATACGATAGATTAAGCTTGCGATGAGAGTTTAGCCTCAGTTATGTCGTAAATTTTCTCTTGATTGAAACTGCTGTCATGTTGTTTACTCTTCAGTGTAGGCGAACAGGAAGTTTCCCCTGTGCATCTAATGTTCACCTGTGCATCTATCACGTTAAGTATTGTTCACCTCATAGATGTCTGTGAACGAATGCTAGCGCATGGTATCAGAAGATATTGATGTTAAAGTGACATTGGACAGTAGAGATACCAGTTTTTTTTTTGGCAGTTTTACTAAACGGAAAACCACTGCACTATCTTTCTTTAGAACATGTATTATCAAAAACTGTTTGTTTAATAAACATCTAATAAAGTATGCAAGCATTAATATCTCTGCAATCAGAAACAACATGATTATTCTCACAACAGAATCAATGAAAGCTTACATATCCAAGCTATCATAAAATATATTTAAATAATTTTATGGGTAAACTTGTTTTAAACTATCAATATTTCTTGTGATGTCTAGAAATTTCTCAATTCCGATGTGAGGAAGGAAGACCCTGACCAGGAGTTTGACAAGCTCAAGGATGGAATTTCAGATGATGAGAAACCAAAGTCAACTCCTAAACCAAAGAAGGTAACGTTTTTAAAAAGTATAATGTTTTCTTGCTCAACTTTTTACAGCACTATTTCAAGTATTTCTTTTTCGAGTATTCAATGGCGTGCCTTTCATTGAAGCCCAAAATTTTTAAAATAATGTGGTTGTGATAAAGGAAATCTTATAAGTAGAATTTTATTAACTAAAAAACAAATAAGCAAAATCATCGAAGCACATAAAATTTCTCAGTTTCGTGAATAAATTATATAAATTGTGCATGCAATGTCAGTATGCAACGTCAACATTGCATTATTTTCATGGATAATAATTGGGATGTCATTGATCTCTTTTTTGTATAAAATTTTCTAATGAGAATCTCTTGAATATGTTTTCCATTTTTAGTACGGAACTAATTGCTTAAGCCAAACCAGTTTAAATATTTGTGCTATCAGATATTCTTTACAAAAGCATTTTCATAATTCAATAATCGATTTAAAATTACTCCAAAGCATCTTATTTAAGTCAATACAAATTGAGTATGTTTTCAGTGTGTGGATCAAAAATAATGTATTATTATAAATATCGTTGTACCTTTTCATGCTATAAACAAATTATTATTTTATTTATTTATTTAGGAAAAACCAGTAAAGAGGACTTCATCAGCCACCAGACCGACATTGGTTCGCAAAAAACCGAGGTCAGACATATCGTCTTTGGATTTGGCAAGAGACAGTCAGAACGAGTCAATGCTGAATCATTCCTTTAAGAAGTCAACATCGTCATCGCTGCTGGATAGACCAGCTAATATTCAAAGACCTGTAAGTTGTCCATTCTGCTTATGTTCTTTACTAAGTGAGGAAGAATGAGAGTCCACTGTGGGAACCCTAAACGATATGGTGTTTTTATTATTATATATACATATATAACATCGCATCAAATCTTGATAGGTTGAAATGCCGCCTGTTCTATCCTGACACGCGTCTTTCCTCTTCCACATTCATACATCTCGTCATACACACACAACAGTTGTTGAAGCCCCTTACATTGGCTTCATTAAGAAGTTGACAAACTCGCTCCTACTAAGTTTCCCATCTTAAACATTCAACTTTCATTCTCAAAATACTACTGTTCTTCAATCTAAATACTATTCTTTAAATACATGGAAAATATTCGCGCTGCATCTGAAAACGAATCGAGTTTCCTTGTCTGTGAAATTAGTTGAATCTTTACTCAAACGAGAGAGCAGCGAAGAAGGAGGTCCCAACATGGCCCTGCACCTAAGGTGCTTAGAGGTGCAATTAATAGTATAAGGATACCTTTATGAATTATGACATAATCATCAGAGAAAAGGTGACTTCTTTGGAAGACAGGGTAGCTGGAATCATGAACTATCAAAGCCAGTGAAAAATCAGGGTCGATACTTTTGAAATGTGATGTTGTTGGTGACATGATTTATGTCATATGTCACCAACATTACACTACAACAAAAATATCTGTCCTTCAGTAACTAAAAAAATAAGAATCGTCCTAGATGTGTTTTTCAACTAAAGAAGAAACAAGGACAAATTTCAATGAAAATGGATGGGCCAAATCAAGACTGCAACAAACACAATGGTAATGTAGATTTTCCGGAAGTCTACGGTCTATAAATGATGAAGACTTGGCAGGGAAGCTATCATTCTTCCAAGTAATCCTCTAAATGAGAAACACAATAGAAAAATAAAGGTTTTAGTATTCTCTTAATCTTCTGGCTTATCTTCATTATATCTTTCCTTTTGATTTTCTTCTAAATTTTACAAACCAATCAAAAATTTTCTACAATTGAAATGTTATTTTTCTTATACTAAAAATCTGTGATTTTCCTCATCTGCTTAACCAAGTCCTCCATTGATGATTTCTTCTTGCCCATCTTCTGGCTTGTCTTCATTTTATCTTTCCTTTTAATTTTTTTTAGTATCTGTTACATGAATTTGCCCTTTGATTCAACGCATTTGTACAACATAGACCATTTCATCGCACTCTTGTTTTTTTCATGACATCTTTCACATCTCATTTTTAAAAGTATCTCAAAGTTTGATCAACTTAATCTTTCTCTTTTTTGGATTTATTGCTGAACATAGACCTCTCTCGTGTCTTTCCGGAACTAGCTGTTTTAAGCAGTCTTCATCCTTATTTGAATTAATCTATCTTGATGTTACCCATCCTATACATCTTTGAATGCCCTTTTTTCCTTCGTCAAGCTGTCACTTTCTATCTAATAACAACCTCACAAATTTGATCAGTGTAGTCCTACTTAAATTTATCAATAGTCTCTTTTGTACTAGAAACCTTTGTCTATCTTTATCTAATATTTCTCTTACAGACATTTAAATTATTTGGTTATTTAATTCAATCGATTTCATCCCCATCTCTTGAGATTAAACTCTAAACTAACTTTACGAATATTGAATCTTTGTTATTAAATATCTAACGGTTGGCTTCTATAATTGCAGGAGACCCCCCAATTGGATCTGGAAAACATTACAGACACACTGAAAGGGAAGAACATCTTGCCCAGCCAAATGAAGTTCGGCTTCCTTGGGCTCGGCATCATGGGCAGCGGCATCGTGAAGAATCTCCTGAACTCTGGGCACAAGGTCGTTGTGTGGAATCGCACCGCCAGCAAGGTCAGTCTCTATTCCTATCAACTCATTTTTGTGATATTTTTGAAACTTATATTTTTTCAGGAGTTTCTTTTACAGGAATAGTAATGAGCCAGATGTATCAAATTGAAAACAGCTGCAAATGTTTTTTCCCCTTCAATGTATTAGAGAATTACATAATCTTTAAGATCTCTTTGAGAGTTGAATGCTTTATTGGAAGATTGAGAGTAGCTAATCGAGTATGAATTGTGAATAAGTATTATAGTGAATTTCTTTAAATTTTTTTTAAATGTTGATTGTTTATGCAGTCGAATTTCTACTTGAATATTGTGACTCTTAATTGCTTCGGTCGTCATCTTTTCTTGCATTGTTCGCTCTGACTTCTATGCGATGACTCCATGATCTCGTATGTTCCTATGGCATCCTTTATTTGGCTGTTCCATTTTGTATGGAACCTTTTTCTCTTAATCTTAAGTTAGTGAGTTAAGAGCTTAATAGCAATGGTTTCTTTTGAAGATAGCTCACTTCCTTATTGTGATCATGTCGATATTCTTGAGTGCCATTCTCGAATCCAGTCTCCCAGTCAGAGTCAAATTAGCCTCCAGGAAGTTAAGGATGTTGTATAGAGTTTGAAGAATCTTCTCAGAGGCTCCAACTTCTCATTGTATACAAATCGCAGGTGTGACCCACGATTGAGTTTGGCATTCATCTTTGGTCAGAAGCAATCGAGTATCTAAAAAATCTTTTCAATTCTGTACAGCTCTCATAAATGGCCCTCTCATAAATTTAGACACTATAGCACAGAAAAAAGGATGGTTTGATATGTTTGTTGTGCCGATATTTTGATGGAAGATGCTCTTACTAACGTATATCACTGATTCTTCAGGCTGCTGTGTTTGGTAGAGCCTCATAACACACAGTTGTCTGTTACCACTTTGCAGTAGATACAGACTGATTTGTCTACTGTTAAGTGGTAACAGGCTACTGTGACTTTTATGGTCTTGTGAATACCCATCCATCAGGTACAACAGGAAGGAGCTTATCGCTGCTGTTCGTGGTCCCTTTTCCCCTCCTATTGGATATGCAGATTTCATAACCTCTTGGAACAATTACTTGGCATTTTCAAGATTTTGTCATTTATTTGGTGACATTGTCTCCAGCTAGCCCTATCTTCCAGGGAAGAAGTCACCCTTTATCTGATGATTATTTTGCAGTCCGTAAGAGTATCTTCTCGATACCCTTATCGATTGCTCCTTTTATCACTCAAAGTGCAGGGCCATTAAAGAGCTCCTTCCGGGCTGCTCTTTCGTTTGGGTAACAAGTTATTTAATTTTAACTGACGTGCGTATTGACAAGGAAACTCGATTCGTTTCCAGATGCAACACAGGTATGTGGTGGGACAGCAGATAGATACAGATTGAATGAGAACCAATAGATTCCGATTGAATGAGAACCAATAGATTCCGATTTACGATTCACATTTTCTTTCTCTCAAGTTTATTTAGTAAAATCGTCATATGATAGGCCCCAATTGTTCAATTTTCTTTCATTTCATCTAACTTAGCTCAATTTCTATTAACTTCAACATTATCTTTAAATAATTACTCACATTACTTTCGCAGTCCACACATCACAGGGCTTTGGGTTTTTCAATAATTCGTTTTGAAGGTTTTTTTAATCTTATATTACACATGAGACACCATGACAACATCATCCGTCTAGGTCTGTAACATTCAATGCAATTGCGCTTGTAAATACTGTGTAGCAGTCAGAGGAGAGATTGAAAACCTGGTTTTTCAGTTGTAGTCAAGAAACATGGATAAATCCATTTCATGTGGCTTACAATATTTAATGTTGGTATTGCTGCAGGGCAATACAAGATCTACCACTCTTTCCCAATCCAGAATGAACATATATTTTTAACTGTATTTTTTTTTCACTTTGACGAGATTCAAACCCGTGACCTTCAGCGTTTCTAGAATGCTTTGGTCAAGTATCTTGACCACGAAGCCGACAAGTAAAATATTTATTGGGATTTAACTCATGAATCATGAACCAACTATACGTTATATATTATATTTTGTAGTTCATTAATAGTATGTGAGACACCGTGACACCACCATCCGTCTGGGACTATAACATTCAGTGTGATTGCACACGTGAATGATGTGTAACAATAGAAGAAAAGAAAACTTGGTTATTCAGTTCTAGTCCCAAATTATTGACATGCAAGACAATACATTTCACATAGTGTACAATACTGAACGGTGAGATTGCTCCAGGGTGATACAAGACCTGCCACTCTGTTAGTCGTTAGTGAATTTTTATTTGCTATCTCTTGATTTTTTTTTTAATTTATAATCTAAATTACATATATATGAAAATAAATTTTTATTTTCACTCTGGCAGTATATGAACCCGTAATCTCCGGTGCTTCAGTCAAATGTACTGTCCGCTAGAATACAACGCAGAATTTGCAATCATCTGTCTCCATCTAAAGATTTAAGGACTTTATTATTTTAGCCAGCTTGTAAATCGTAGTTAGGATAATCAATTATTTTTTTATTTATCGGAAACTATCTCTTTGTGAATGTTTTCTTTTTTGATTGGATCAGTTCGAGCAACAATTCAACCTCAAAACTGTCATGCTTTTATTTTGTGTAATAATAGATTGAAAAGTCAGAGTTCAGTAACAGAAATTTTTAAATTAAATACACAAATCTGTTTTATAAGCATATAAAGAGGGGTAAATGTTTTAATTAATTTAAGATAAGAAAGTAAATTCAATTATATTTAAAAATTATTTTGTATGCAAATTTTTTCGTTTGTGTGTTAGATCTTGTATCGTTCTGGAGCAATACCACCGTTCAGCATTGTAAGTCACGTGAATTGGATTTATCCATGTTTCGTGACTAGAACTGAATAACCAGGTTTTTAATCTCTCCGACTGCTACACAGCATTTACATGTGCAATGTACAGTATGTTGCAGACCCAGACGGATGGTAGTGTCATGGTGTCTCATGTGTAGTATAAGATAAAAAAAATAATATTTAATTTTTTTTATCTGATTATATTTGACATTTGCCCTTTCAACTCTAGTGTATTATTGCTTTCCACTTACACTTATCTTTTCTTCTTCGGTTATCTCATGACTGAAGGCTGCAACCCATCTGCACATAATCTTTATTTTCTCATTTCTCAGCAGTGTGTAGGGTGGAGCAAATAAAGCCATGGATTGAAATGACTGACGTTTTGAATCCTCCTATAATTGTACTTAAAAAAAATATATTCTCTCTACTGGCAAAGAGGTAGACCTTGTATCGCCATAAAGCAATTCCACCGTTCAGTATTGTACACTGCACAAAATTAATTTAACCATGTTTCATAATTAGAACTTAATAACAATGTTTTTGTATCCTCCTACTGATATACAGGACCCAGTGAACATAGTGAGTTTCATATGTGAAACTGCACGGAATGTTTCAGGCCCAGATGGATGGTAGTGTAATAATAATAATAATATAATAAAAATTCTTTATTCCATATCAAGAGGAGGGGTGTGCGTGTTACATAATAAATTTGTTACAAAAAATAAGTAAAGCAAAACATAAGTACAAAATAAAATATGTAAAACAAGAAAATATATGAAAAAGAAAAAAATGTTAGATAAAGGTGAGGCATGATTGCCTTTGTGCAATCAGCCCTCTAGCTATCTTGCATCTCCTGGGGCTCCAGCCTGCTGCAGCCCCAGGCTGTCCCACTGCTGGGGGGACTGCTGGGCATTCACTCCAGAGATGGCAGCTCCAGTTCGCTGCTTGTACTTCTCATTCTGTTTCTGAATTTAATTTTCTTGCTGTGGTGTTGAGCAGTGAAGATCGGCATTCTCCCAGTTTGAAACATCTCTGTCGCGCTACAGTATCTCATGTGCAGTATATAACATGAAAAAAATTGTCTTGTAATTTAAATTCGCTCGCTCAAATTCCAAAGGCTTAGTTGATAGTTAAGATTCTCATTAGGTATCAAGTCTGCCCATGTACATTTCTAGACCACAGTTTATTTACATAAATACATAACATCACGCCATTTCCCTGTAGGGATATGCAGATATAATGGAGCGCCACTTGTCTTGACACACAATCCTTGATTCTTCCACGTACATGCATGTTGTCATACATGCTCGACGGTTGTGACTCCTAACATTGCCACCGTTAAGAAGCTGAGAAACATGCTCTCGTCAAATTTTTCTAGACCTTCCACGCAATGCTCTACCACTAATATTTGCACTGTAGATGTGTTTTACTATTCTTTCATTTGCCATTCGCTCCATATGTTCAAACCGGTCATAAACATCTAACTTTCATTCTGTTTATGATCGTTACATTTAATTGTCATTTTTTTTTCTGATTTATTCATTTCTTATCCCATCATTCAGGGTCTTAATATAATCAGCGTAATGATCTCATCTCCTCTGTATTTATTCAGCTTTCATCCTTTATCTGCCAAGTCCATGTTTCGCTACTTAGTAATTTATATTTTTTTTATTTACATGAGACACCACCATCTACACATGAGACACCACCATCCGTCTGGGTCTGTAACATACTGTATAATTGCACATATAAATGCTGTATAGCAGTCGGAGGAGAGATTGAAAACCTGGTTATTCAGTTCTAGTCACGAAACATGGCTAAATCCATTTACGTGGCTTAAAATACTGAACAGTGGTATTGCTCCAGGGTGATACAAGATCTACCACTCTTTTCCAGTTCAGAGTGAAAATATATTTTTATATGAATATTTTGCTGTTTTTTATTTTTTTGTAATATATGTTTACACATATATTTAAAGTCTGAATAGAAAAATGATTTTTTTTTCACTCCGGCGGGATTCGAACCCGCGACCTCCAGCATTCCTCCGATGCTTTAGTCAAGTGCCTTTAACCAAGAGACAAGTTACTTATATAGCAATGCTTCAGAAAGTATCTTGATTATATTTATTCTATTATGAGGAAAACTAAATGGAATTCTGGCTATTTAGACATGGCAAAAATTAATAATCTCTTTCATTAGTTGTAATCTCATGACTGAGGATCGTAATTAATATGAAACCATTTGATCTTTTGAGACATTTTATTCGCTTTGGTCTCAGGATCCTGTAGCACGGAGTGAATACCTACTCATAAGCTGTTTCGACCAATGTATTGGTGATTGGCCTTTTCACATCAACCAATGTGTTTAATTGTATCCAATAAATTTCAATATTGAAGGATAGTCTAAACATTCACATCTTCGATAGCATCAATTTTCTTGGGTTTATAATTATTTTGATTATTAATATCAATAATTTATATAGCTCCATTTTCGTGAAAAAATTGCTACAAGCCAATTTTATTTTACTCTTCAGAATATACTTTGTTATTTGCTGATATTTTAAGCCGACGTATAAAAATCATCTCAGGCTGCTTATTTATACACCATCATCTATGGTAGCTTTTAGGCTCCATTACCCTTCTTATAGCTATGACAATGTGTTTTCCCATTCAGCGTATCAAGAATACACAACTTGAAATACAGTAACATCATCAGTGTTGAGCAAAAGTAATCAAATTACTGATTACAAAGTGTAATCGATTACAAGTAGCTACTGTAAACCGCATACCACATTGTTTGAAAACATCGATATGTGTAGATTACAAATTGCACTTACTATTCTGATGTTTTATGCGGTTTACAGTAGGTACTTGTATTCGATTACTCTTTGTAATCAGTAATTCAATTACTTTTTGCCCATTACTGGACATTATGTTGTGCATACACTTGTATATCAACCAGCACATCTTCATTACTCTTATCAAAAATGGAGCGATTACTGAACAGATGCAAATTAGTGGTATATTATATGAGTGTATTTGGAAATACTATAACTAATTCTAACCAGATTCAAAACAGATTGAGGTCTACTCAAGTTATAACCTGATAAATATATTACAGTAATCCATACGCAACACCACAAAAATGTTGACTAGAAGTCCAGTAGCTTCAGCTGGTAAATATTTGCTTATATATTTAATTTGTCTCTGCTGATTAAAGCTTGAACTAAACGTTTTCAGGCATCAATATGTACACTCGACAGTCTAATGCAAGATATAGCATCTTTAGCAGTATATGTTCCATATGTAGGTTTCGCTAAAAGGTGTTGTCTATCAGGAGTTGCCGGCCGCAACATGATAGGTAGATGAGGTATAAATTAATATGCAAATGAAAACATTATTTCTAATTTGGTCGCGAGATTTATTATTTTATTATCATCAGTTATTATCTTATTTTTCTTATAAAAATTTCATAAACACATTATTTTTTTTTCTTTTTTTCCATTTTAATCATTAATTGTATAGTATAATATAATAACACTTAAATCAGAAATGACAAATGTGAGTGCTCTATTCATTCACTTATAATTGAATGCCAAAGTATAATTTTGGACACGCTACGATATTTGCTTTTCTCTGATAAACTAGAACTCCGATCAACCCTTTTACAGTCCAATTAAAACGCTAATATACGGTGTTCTGAGATGGAGTACTTATTGACAGATGTATAGATACTGAGGAGGCGATGACGGTGGGTAGTAATTGTGTTTATACTATACACAAGACCCGTCTAGCTCTGTTACAGTTTGGTGTGATTGCACACATACCTCTAATTTAGTTTTAGAAATGACAATTTTGCTGTCTGAGAGGGCCACAAAGTTCTACTATACAGCAGTGATAAATTATTCCCTCTTGCGCTTAATAGGGCAGTATTCTTAAGTCAGAAGGTAATCTATAACGATTAGTGTGGTTGCACATGCAAACACTATGTAGCAGTAGGAGGAACGTAACTTTGGTTATAAAACTTGGATAGTATCATATCATATGATATTTTATTCTGAACAGTTGTATTACTCCAGAGTGATACAAGATATTACTTATATTTTTAAAATTTCCATCAGCCCAAATCATTAGTCAACCTTTTTGTATTCTCTGAGACATTCTTGGTCTTCTCTCGCATCCAAGAGTTTATCCTTTTTCTCTGTGTCAGTCTTAACGATTCATTAAGTAGTATGAAACTATGTTTGAATACATCGCACTTCTGTAATTTCATATTGTTGGACATGATATTCTCAATGTTGTACATACATATACTCATGGGTGCCTATTTGCCTTTGAGTGACAAAACGATATCCTCTGCTACCTTCTAATTAACCCTTTTGAGTTCCAAACATTTATATATATATAATTATTGAGTGGCTGATGTGCATTTTTTGTACTTGATTTTTTGAACATTTGTTGATAGCAAACTGGTTATAGGCCAGTATCAAACTACCCACAGCCAATTCGCTAGGCAACGTTAACTATTTAGTTTGTATAAAATACTTTTAACTAGCTAAGTGTCTTCCATCTAACTCTGAAGCGATCAATACAGATAACGTACAAGGAAAAGTATCCTGATTATTCGGAACTCATCTATAAATTCATTTCAAAGTGGCATAAAATATCAAACACTCCAAAATGGTATAAAATCAATTACATTTTTACTTTGCGGCAATTAATTCTGGGAAGAAAATCGTTAAAATATGTTTAATATTTAATGATGAGCCATAGAATATTGAATGACAAGTTGGATCATTGTAGCCAACTCTTAAGATAAGTAGGTATCTAAATACCTGCTATCCTACCAATCACCGGAAATGAGTTGAAAAGTATTGCAGTAGATATTGAAGGATAAACAATGAGTTATCAGCAGCTTGCATGTCTGTAAACAGGTCCAACACATTAGGCACATGTTTGTTTTCAACTTGCAGTAGATTGCACAATGAATGACCAAATTGGCAAATGACAAAACGGATAAATGACTACTACCTTTTAAAGATGCATAATGTTCTGGATATGAAAATGAATGTAGACGTTTTTTATAATTAATTGACTTATTACTCAAGCAAGGAGATTACTAAGAAAAAATATGAACTCTGTGACTGGATTGAAACCTGTTGAAAAGAGCGATTGACAAAGCATAGGAGTACCTTTATGGATTATGAAATAATCAATAAAGGTACTTGATGATCTGAAAGGTTTGATTGGTGAGAAATGGGTTAGACATATTTTGTCTAAAGTTTTTTCGACCAAAGTCAAAGACTTGGGTAATGTTGTGTCGATATATTTTATTTATAAACGTTTCGGGTTGATAAATAAAATGTATCGACACAACAGACAATATATCCACAGGTCAAAGACTTTTGGGTAGTCATGTCGTGTTGTGACATTTTGTTTGCCAACGTTTCGGACCACATTGCAGTGT
>JAPMAF010000241.1:0-14841 GCA_026537445.1 Silvatares holzenthali | reverse complement strand
TTGTACTGCTTCATAAATAAATAAATATGAATTTAAAGTACAATTATAAGTAAAATATATGATTTAAGTTATTTAAATATTTTTAAATATTCTTATAATATTTTAAACTATATTTTGTATATTTGGTACATTGTACTGCTTCATAAATAAATAAATATGAATTTAAAGTACAATTATAAGTAAAATATATGATTTAAGTTATTTAAAAAATATTTAAAAATAGCGCAACCAGTTCCAATTAAATAAAATATTTGTGGATAAATATGTAGGAAATTAAAATATAGATTTGACAATATTTCACTATGACTCATTAATTAGCAGTAGTTAATCAAAACGAATCTCAATATGATTATTTATATTCAACTAATTTATATATTCCCACGAGTAACATAAATAGTATTAAAAAAAACTCAGTATGCCGGTGTCTACTCCAATATGATTGCTAATATTATTTTTGGATACTATAAAAAACATCTTTCATCGAATATTAGTTTATTCCGAATTCATTAAAATTAAATTGTAATCTATAACAAAGCAGGTATTTGATATAAATGTTAGAAAATGAAATAATTTAATATAATGATTTTTGCATTGTTTTCGGTAGACAAATAAATATTTATAAATATATGCATAATATGGTCTATTGAACAAACTATTCCTACCACAAGACCAAAAATTTAAAGGGGTACTTATTTATGATGTGTATATTAATTTTATACTTTTCAGCCATAAAACAAATTTATTAATTTTGTTGAGTATATCAATTTTCCGTCATAATCAGTACTTAATAATGCATACTCTGTATAGCTGTATATGAGGATCTGTCATCCATTTTTGAAGTTTAATTAATTCCAACCCATCCTATATTCGCTGGCATTCCTATTCAGCGTGTATTGTACAGTTAGGTGAAGTTACTTATATGAACAAAACACCATGGCAATGACCAATTTAATCAATAACCTTAAAATAATTCAGCATTCGTTCGCCTACAGTCAAAATAACAATGTAATTTAATAATGTCATTTGTGATAACAGCATTAAATTAAACGATATCTAATTCAACAAAAATTGCACTTTTTATTAGCATTTAATAAGCGAAATGCAAACAAGAGTAGTAATATATATATAACAGGTACCTGAATGTCAATATCTCCTGTACGGTAAACTGAGATGAATGCTCTCAGAGTTGATGAATCCTTTGATCTGAGAGTTAAGAGGTGTCGACTGGTGATATAAATAGACACACGGGTATCTGTCAAAGCCATTGTAGAAGTGTTGGTATGATAAGATATATATATATATATATATATTATTACAGTATGGGTAAAAAACAATGCTTCCAAAGTTCTTATAAAAATATGCTACCATTGAAAAGCATATTCTAACTTATTACCTACAATATATTTTTTATTTGTATGCAAACAAACTGAGTTCTCGGCATATATGCAAATGATAATTTATTCTATCAATTAGTTAAAAAATATATTGAATAATTTGCTGTGTTAAGTGCATATTATTAGTATCTAGCATTAATAAAAACCGCTCAGTCTAGATTTTATTTAAAAAAATAAATGTTTTGAAAATAACAAAAATAATCCTCCAACTTTATATATTAACTAAACAATAGCGTTCCGCTGGAAAATATTTTTTTATATACACTTCATATAAAATATTACAATTATAAAAAGCCTGCTACGTGTTTTTTTTTTAAATTATTATCTATTAAAAAATGTATTTCAATACTGCAACTCGATGCAGGTGTTGACTACCTCCAAGAAACGGTGCCATCAACTCCTATGCTCTGCAGCGTCTTTCTAATTTCTTCCACCTAATATATGTGTCCTTAACTTTTCCTTTATACTTTAAATATGCATAAATTATTTAAATTAAATTGTATTTATTTCTATCAATAAAAATATATGAGGATGATAGGATAGAGATTTAATTTTAATTATTGTTGTAAGAAACCAACATTAGTCTACAGCGATTCCGAGTATGCGGTGAGCCTTCCTCTGTTTTGTCAAGCCATTTGCCAACACTCCATCTTATTGGACCGTAGGATTTCACCTTCTCAGCCGGCTCCAGTTCATCCATTCGGTGTGAATGGGCGAGTTGGCAGTATCCGGATTAGAAGACTCGACGACCACTGATGTCCTGATATAGATTGTAGAGCTCAGCATTGTAGCTTCTCTCTCCATGATATCCTTTCTTTGATTGAGACGAATATTTAGCAGAGGCAGTGTAATGAAATTTGACTTCCTATGGATCAAGTCAGATTTTAAATTGAATTTCTAACAAACAGAACTGGCACCAGCTGAGATATCCTCAAATAAGTAACAGTAGAAGATAAATGAGAAAGCGTATGGTGTTGTTTTATAAGATTTATTCATGTAAACTCGCAATTGGGTATATTTTGAATACAAACTTGACAAGTTGCTAATTGCTGTTAGTGTGGTAGTCCTAAATATATTTAATATAATATAACCACCGAGGGTGACTGTCACATATGCACACTCCCACACGCTCGGCGGGGAGGGAGAGGCGTGAGGGGGTGACGGCGGCAGTGGCGCGACACCGCACCACACATCCGCAGACCACTGGCCCCATGCTGGGCTGCAGCGTGCCAACGTGGCACGGCGGACAGTACGCTCGATGCTGTAATATCACTTCATGTACACAAGGCAGTCTCCGAGAGAGAGGTTTACAATAGAATACTGATCTCGAGACTAAATCATCAACCGGGACTAAATGCTCAACATACTACGTAACGACTCATCGTGCCACTGGGCGATGCGCGGGCAGTGTCCAGACTGGGCTGTCCGGAGGGGTTACATGTTACGGGGGAGGATGAAAGGGGACTCCTAGGGCATGCGCACGCTCATGCTCGTGTCATGCTCACTGGTATTGTAATAGTGGTGTTTAACATTACTACTACAAAAGTAATCATTTTATATAAATTGGACAACAATCTATATTGTCTAAAATCTCAATACACATCACAAATTTCATCTAACTCTAACTGTACAACCGGGGCGATCGGATCCTCATGTAGTCCCTTCAATCTGTAATAATATATAATAAAGTAAAATTAAACATTATAAACAGACATTGTCGTTCCATTATATAGTCTATAAATAAAATATATACAATCGCTAAGTACTTGGGGTGTACGATACGGTACCATACTCAGCAGACCGGGCCGTCTGATCAGAAGGGAGGGAAATTCTGCTGCAGTGTCGTTCCCTTTCTAACACGCACAACACTAGAGCCCGGGCTATAACCGCGCGGGTGCGGACGTAGACGCTGACCTGACCCTTCGCTCTCACGCTCAGTGACTGGCCACGGCGATGGTGTGAAGGTGCGCTTGGTGCGGTGGCACGGTGAACGGATTATATCAATACTAAGGCTATGCGAGTCGGATAAGATATCTCTAACCTCTTCCGATGTAACGTGTCACGTTTATATAAAATACATCACAGGAAAACAAAAAGAAGTATATCACACGTTACCCCTCTCGTTTTGGATATAGTCCGCGATGCACACAGAAATTTGATTCCTACGAGTGTGAAAGCGAGGCGTGAATAAACAGAAGGTGATACGCAAACAAAGTAAGGCCATCACTGAGATTCCAAAGCTAGGTATAAATTAGAATACAAAACAATTAAAATTTCATTTTTTCTACATGGGTGCACAGCGGCACAGCGGCGCTCCCACACACATAGAGAGCTCAATTAGGAATTCAGCCACACGTGCTGCAGGCACTCGGCCGCCGAGGCCCGGCGGTTCGGGTCGAAGTCCAGCATCGGCTTCAGGAAGTCCGCAAACGCCACGGCCTCCTCCATGCTCCACTCGTACTTCTCCGTCAGCACCGATTCCAGGCCCCAAGGTTTCAGCCCCGTGATGTTGCGCAGCTCTCCCTTCTTGTTGAAGAATATCTTAGAGTGCTTGCCGGATGCGGCGATCCTCTTGGGGATATCCCCCAGCAGCTCGATGATGTGAGCTAGGTGGTCTTCGTCTCGGCTGTACCCGTCTCCCGAGTGAGGCTCGAACAGGTAATCCCCGGTGGCCAACTCGAACGCCATGCACGCCGTGCTCCAGACGTCGGCGGACGTGCCATACCCTGCACCCAGCAGGACTTCTAATGAACGGTACTGGCGGGTTTGAATATCTTCTGTGAAATGTTTGAAGACCCAGCACGCATTACCGAGATCGGCGATTTTAACTTCTATATCGCATACGTCGAAGGCGGGATCGGATTCCTTCTCGCAAGACTTGTCCAGGTTGTCAGAGAAAGTAGTGAGGGAAGGAAGCTCCAGGTCGCCTTCCGTCATGGTCATGGGCGTGGGTGTGCAATGCTCTGGCAGGTCTTCAGCGGGACGCGTCTCTTCAGGGGGATCGTCTTCGGCAGGCGAAGAGCGCTCTTCGGGAGAATCGCTTCGCCCGTTCACTTGATTTTCTTTCTCCGAGCCGGCAGTTTCCGTAATAAGAAGAGAATGTGGAGAAGTATCGTTATCTTGTGACATGGGAGCGGATTCGCTATTCTCCGACTTGACGGTACGCTGCTCTTCCATTTCCTCGATTTGCTCCATCTGCTTCTTGAGCAGCTGCGAGTGCCGCTTGGCCTTCTTCTTGAGCTTCTTCTTCTTGTTTTTGCTCATCTTGGAGTTGATGGCCTGCTCCTGGTACTCCTTGGGCGCGGTGCTGACGAGAGAGATGGGCAGTCGCAGCCCCATGATGTGCAGCTGCATGGCCTCGGTGGCCAGCTTGCGGATGTAGGACTCGCTGACGGCCACCAGCACGTTCTCAGGCTTGATGTCCGTGTGGATGATCTTGCACTTGTGCAGGTAGTCCAGCCCCTCCAGCACTTGCCGGATTATCGTTTTGACGTTGGGGCGAGGAATGCCTTTGTAATTGGATTTGAGGATTAACTTTAACAAGTGGTGCCCCAGAACCTCGAACACCATGCAGACGTGGGTCCCGTTAACTCCGGTAATTTTGAAATCGTTCAGCATTTGCACAGTTTTATTTCTTTTCGCGTCGGTAGGATCACTGTCGCGGATAGTTTTTAGTATCTTAATTTCATCCAACGCCGTTTCGGTGAAGTGCGGAGCGGATTTGACGACTTTCAAGGCTACGAACCGTTTGTCCATGAGGTCCCAGCAGAGCCACACGGTGGAGAAATGGCCCCATCCTAGTTTCCGTGTGACGCGATACCGCGACAGGAAGAGATCGCCTATTTTGACAGGGTGGTACCCACCCTTGCAGTAATCGGCGCTGTCTTCTTGTTCTTCATCTTCGCTCGCGGATGGGTCGTCCTCGTCTTCTATCGTCTCGTTAGAAGAGCTGTGACTTGGTTCTATGCGAGTCTGGTTACGGTTGTCGCGCACCCCGTTTCCTTGGGTTGCACCGTGTTGATCGGGTTTGACTTTCTTCTTTCCTAGCTTATGACGCTTCTTTTTCGCCTGAATGGCGAGCACTCTTCTATTTACATCGGATTTGGAACTCATTTATGTAGGTATTAAAAACTTCGCCTAATGTAAAAGGTAGTAAAAATTTATCTTTTCATTGCACTGCTTTTGTTTGAGTATGGCGGCCGGTCGTGAGACAAGACAAAAAGCGCTCTGCGCTCTAGATGCGGTGTTACCATATACATTTTGATTCACTTGACATTTTATGTATTTTTAATATAAATGGTTTATGCGCCTACGTTTGAACCCCATTATTATGTTTTATTATTTAATAGATTATTTATACTGTATTATTTCGTGATACATGTTACCCAGAGAACGCTTTACAATTAAATATACAATCGTAAGGCATACTAAAGTTTTTGGAGTAATATTTTTAAAAATTGAATTTTTTAAACAAAAATGTAAATTTAATTTTTTCATCAGAAATAGACAATTAAAAAATGTGCCTATTTCATCAAATTCATTCAGTTCACTTCAAAAAATATCTCATCGCCTTTAAATTCAAGCACAAATTCAATTATCTGTAGTATTAGAAATCATCTTCATCAACTATCTATTACTCATTCAAATATCACTATAGCTTGCATTCCAAACCATCTGGGAATTAGAAGAAATGAAATTGCTGACCAAGCAGCTACCTGGTATTGAGTACCTACTTGTTAGCCCATCCTATTTCTGATTATTTTTCCATAATTCGATCTAATGTTTATTCTCAATAGTTGTTGGAGTGGAAAGCTTCATCTCAAACCAAGGATCATCAATATTCTTTAATTCAACCCTCTATTGCTGTTAAACCTTGGTTCTATAATTTCACGTCTATTTCTAAACAATTCATTTCATCTATCACTAGAATGAAATTTGAACATTCTAGTTGTCTCAGTCATCTTGCCAGATTTCATATTATCGATTCTTCATTGTGTGATTGTGGGTTTGAAGAAACACTCAATCATATTTTTGAGTGTCCCATCAGACCAATACTCTGAATTCATGTCGAAATGGATCAAATGTCTTGTTGAACTTCCAATTATATATTTTATTTGTTGTCTCAATAAGCAGTGTGCATGTTGTCTTATCTAACTTTATAAAGCGAAACCATATAAATATTTTTTTTTGTAATGTATCAAAATTATAAACCATCTGAATTGTTAATTGGCTACGAACATCCTTCGTAGATGAAGGCCACTACAAATATTAAAAAAAACCCTTTTAAAATTGGTAAAAATATGCATCCTATACCTTCAACAATTAAAAAATCGTCTTCGTTTAAAAATAAAAAAATAATGTAAGGTAATAGATCCTTTAACATTTCTTTTTAAAATCTTTAACATGCCATTTATGTACTTACTCGATCATTTTCTTTTTAGCAAGTATTTATTTTTTAGTTTTGGATTGAGCTATTTACAATTTTTTTTGAGGCATACTTCTTTCTGATATCGTTATTAGACTTAATTATAGCGTTGTTCGTAATGGTCATTAAATGATTATTATTGCTGTGTATGTGAAAGTTCAAATAGAAAAAACAATGTTCGTAACCTTTTTTGCTATGTAAAAAAATAGAAAAGTTACACTAGGATAATTATTTTGTGTTCAATTGTATATTAATGTGAAATTCATTTTGATTTTAATTATAATAGTAGTTTGTACAAACAAATGCTGCCATCAGTCTAGATTTCTGTAAGAATATAGAAAATCCTCTTAAAATTAATTTCTATATTCTTACAGAAGTTTATTTTATTGAAAGGGATTATGTTATTGGGTGGTAATTGTAGTTAAGATCAGTAAAATTTTAAAAAAATGCTATCGAACAAACTAGACTTTTTGAACCTGGCAGCACAAGATGCAGATTGACAGTTGATTCGCCCATTACTTTGGAGGGAAAGCGTCTCGTGCTTTGTAGTATTATATATTTTTGATTGTTCATTGAACGTTTATTTATTACGTTTTCCCCGTTTCTTACATTGTCTGTGTTCGCAACATGTCGCAGCAGTCTATAGATTTTTACTTACGGCAGCGAAAAGAGACTACAAAAAGGAAAGCTGGGGCGGATGTTTCGCAATTATTTGACAGCAAACGTTTGCGCGTCTCGGAACACGAACATCGTGATTTTGTGGATAATCCAAGTGAGCTTAATGAGATTCTTACTCCGAACGGTTGCCAAACAACGCATAAAAATGCTGTATTATTATCCAACAAAAAAGATTCGTTTCCCTCCGACAGATTTGTGGAAGGGAAAATTGTTAAGACTAAAGGAAAGGCAGTTGTCAAATTGTCATTCGGCGGTGCGAACGACCACGTAACTTCTAATGGTAATTTATCAATAGAGAGTTCCTCTCAAATAGAAACGAAGAATCTTAATGGAACATATATGCCGAAACAGGTTAAGTTTATTAAGAAAGGAGCTCTATCTCCTAAGAAGAAAATTCCTGCTAAGAACGGAGATATTTCTTCATACCTTAAAAAGGAAAGTGTTCCTATGAATATTCAACTACCAGAGGAGACCAACGCTGATGTTTCAAATAAAGTTGCAGCTGAAAGAAAGGAATTATCTTTAGGGGATATAAAAAAGTGCATATCCAAGAGTTCACGAATGAATACATTAAAGAGTCGCATTGCTCTTTTGAATAAGGGTTTTGATAAGTTGGACGAACTGAGTAAAGTGACTAATACGTCTTCTGATGTTTCCACTTTAAAGGGATTTAAATCAATTGAGCTTCTCGTACCATCCAGGTATTTATAGCTAATATATTTTTATCCCCATATGTAGATGAATTGTTAAGTGCAGTTTTAAGTTAGCAATATCTGCATTCATACTTATGTGTCTAACAAATTAACGTAAACATCAGGTGTACCAGGGATAAATAATGCAGTAATTTTCCATTTGTCTTCTGTGCCATCGCAATCCATGTATTTTCGGCAGTCTCAATACAATAAACAATCGGGCCGTTTCCCTGTAGTAGTAGGCAGAGAGGATTGAGCGCCACACCACTATCCTGGCATACATCTTTTGCTTTATCCACATTCATACATCTCATACATACTCTGCGATTATTATGACTGCGGATAGAGCCATCCATCAATATATGGTTGATCTGATCATGCCATGTTTTCCTTGGGCGACCTCTGTATTTCGTACCTTCAACATTTGCTACGTAGATCTTCCGTACTAGTCTCTGTACCCATTTGCTCTACATGCCCAAACCATCTCAATACATTTTTCTTCATTTTATTAATCACGTTCGCCCCTGCTCCACATTCATTACTTATATCTATGTTTCTTACTCTGTTATACATCTTTTTACCAAAGATTCTTCTAAGAAATCTCATCTCTACAGTATTTATTCTACTTTCGTTATTCTTCTGCCACATCCAAGCTTCGCTTCCATACATCAACATTGGCACCAATACTCCGCTTTATGTACTGCCATTCGGGCACTCATAGATAGTTTTTTGTTTGATATTACAGCGTTTAGTGTCTCGTTCAATTACATGTTTTCACACACATTTTGATGTCACTTTCACACCTTCCATCCCTCGTGAACATACTTTCTAAGTACAAAAAATCTTCAACTTGCTTTAATTTTATATTCTCCACATATATTTTATATTTTGTTACTTCAACTCCTTTCTTAAATACCATTACTTTTGATTTGCTACCATTCATTAATAGATCACTATCCTTGAACACCTCGTAGTCCCAGCGGTTTCAGTTTAAGGATAATTAACGACATTGTTACTGCTTGATATCTTTTTACCATTATCACATTTGTCGGTCTCGTGGTCGAGTGGTTAAAGGCACTTGACTAAAGTGTTGGAGGAACGCTGGAGGTCGCGGGCTCGAATCCCGCCAGAGTGAAAAAAAAATGTTTAAAAATGCATTTTTCTATTCAGGTTTTAAATATATGTATAAAAATATATTTAAAAAATGAAAAAAAAACAGCGAAAAAAAATGCATTTCAAAAACATATATTCACTCTGGACTGAAAAAGTCCTGGAGCAATACCACCGTTCAACATTGTAAGTCACGTGAAATGGATTTATCCATGTTTTGTGAAACCAGGTTTTCAATCTCTCCTCAGACTGCTACACAGCATTTACATGTGTAATTGCAATACATTCTATATACCGGTGAATTAGATAAAATAATCGAATCATTCGGACTGTGAGCGCATTGCTATGCAGATGACACACAGATCTATTTTTACGCCAAACCAGATCAGTGTGATACCTTGGTAGGTACTATTCAGCGATGTACAGATAAAATTGGGAGCTTAATGGCCTGCAATAGACTCACTGAACCCATCTAAAACGGAGAAATTGTGGCTAGCAACTCCTGGTAGGTAACACCTTTTAGCGAAACCTACTAATGGAACAGCTAAAGACGAAAGATCTTACGTTAGATTGTTGGGTGTGCATATAGATTCGGAGCTTTCTATGGATGCTCATATAAGTAAGACGATCAAGTGTATGCTTTAATCAGCTAAGGCAAATTATCATGGGTTCAGTGTGAGTCTATTGCAGGCCATCAAGCTCCCAATCTTATCTGTACATCTCTGAATAGTACCTGCCAAGGTATCACACTGATCTGGTTTGGTGTAAAAATAGATCTGCGTGTCATTGTTACTGTTAAAAAAGTTGAGCAGCCTTGATTTTGAACAATATGTAATTCTTGAAAAAATCTCATGTAAGTCGGATCCAGCCCGTTCCAGATTAATGTAGCTGTCATAGTTTAGCACAGGATCTAGTACAGCATATGACTTGAGTGCAGATGCTTGCAAGTCAATGCTTATTCTAGACTTTAGCGCTTTATTTAGTTTGTTATAATGTGTGTAATACTTACAGCCCTGTGAAGCAATCTCCCCTGAAATGCCTGCCGAGTCCCCTAACGTCGCCCATGAAGGATATCTTAATGTCACCGAGAAAAATTGGATCAAGCCCTATAAAGAGTCCTATTAAGGTAGTATAATCCTAGTAGTAATAATATATGGTGCACAATCTCATCTGTTCTACATTTATGCAACATGTAATACAATATCAGGAATAATAATTCATCAATAATCAATTGACGAATAAATCATACATTGCAGCTTAGTGTAGAAATAGGACAAGATATTGATATATCTTACTCTCAGTGTTATATTTGTTTTTACTTAAAAAAGCATATATACAAATTTGTATGTGTTTGTGTGTGAATGTATGCATGTGTATACATATATTTATGGTACCATTTTATAAACTGTGTACCACAATGGGTTCTTGATTCGATATAATAATGTTTAGCATTTGTAAGGAAATAAATAAACATATTTAATTTATAATTAATGTCTGGCAACTCTCCATAAAAATAAATTTAATATTTATAATGTTAGTAATGTTTGTTTTTTCTATTGGTTGCTACTAGACCACATACTGCGATTTTGTAGAAGTCCACTTATCTGTGTTAAATAATAATCATTTTTTAAATTTGTTTTTCCACATCTAAGATAGTCACATAGAAAACAATAGCTTATACATTATTTCTCTTCTCTGTATAGTGTATATGGGAAGGATTGTGCTTTACAGAACTAGATGTATTGTAATGAGGTTTTCAAAAAATGTTGTCCATATTTACATTTTATATGTTGTAACATTTTCAGGTGCCTGCTCATGAACGTTTGGCCTCCTTAACTGTTCCAACACCTGCCTTAACTCTTCCGCACCACTATAGATTTGTTTGTGAGGTGTTCAAAGGAATAGAACAAGTAACATCCATGCTTTACAACAGAGAAGAGAACATCACATTCCAGAAAATTAAACAAGCTGTCCAGGAGATGCTTCGTAGAAATATCACAGAAAAGCATCTCAGACAAATCAAATATGTCAGCCCTCAAATGTACTCTTTCTCAATGGATAAGGTGCGTAATTTCGGCACAACAGCGAAGAAAGACGAATATGAACTCGTATTGAAGCCTAATGTTTTAAATAAGGCTGGCTCCGTAAGTAAGGTTATGACTCCTGCGATTATATTAGAACGGCAACGAAATTTCTATAATTTGCTTTTGGATAAAGTTAAAGAGCATCACGCAGCATTTTTAAGAACATTGGACCCTCCTCTAGATATCCCCAACGATAAGTTAAAACGTTGGCATCCCGAGTTTGATTTGGAACACATTCCTGAGGTTGAAGAGCATTCACTTCCTGAAGCTCCAAATGTAGAAAAATTCTCTACTGCTAACGATGTTTTGAATCACTTCCGTGAACAGTTCAATTGTAACACTAAAATGGAGAAAGCACTCGAGAGATTGGCCGAAGCGAAAGCGAGAGGATTGACGCCCGAAGAACAGGCAGCTACCGGATTGAAGGCCAACGGTCTAGAGGCAAACGACAACGCCAAACCGGAAACTGTTAAATCAGGTGAATCCAGTTATCTGATTAATCCTGCCTTGAAAGGTATTCCTAAATCATTGCTGGAACGAGTTCGAGCGAAACAAGCCGCAAAGGCTTTGGAATCTATGACGAGATCTCCGGCCAGAGAGAAAGATGCTTTGATGTATCAAAGACTACCCGATCTCGCTCGGTTAGTTCGAAACCTATTTGTTACGGAAAAGAAAAGCGTATTACCTTTCGAAACCGTGATAACAAAATTGGATAATAGTTTCAGAATAAAAATGTCTAATATAGATTTAACAACACATGTCCACCTTCTAAGTAAAGAACTGCCAGACTGGTTAACTTTTCACGAATATAGAAAAATCAAATTTCTTAAAATCATTAAAGATTCTGATATGAGTAAGATATTGGGAAAACTCCGTGATCTTGCAATAAAACATTCAAATTAATTCTTTAGAATTTATTCATATGTAGTTTAGTTTTAACTATTTAGTATTGTATTATCGTTCAAAATGTATGCTTTTGACCAAATAAATATTATATCATGTTTTCCCCTTTTTATGTATTATTTTGAGAATTTCTAATACATTATCTTGTTTGTATTCGATGGTTAGACTAACCATGGATTGACTGTTGATTAATGAAATACGTTAAGAATATAGTGTTGATATAAAAAAAATAAGATTTGTGAAAAGTTTGTTTGCATTATAATAAAGATTTTTTCAAGAGATTATCTGTTCATTTATATAATTGACCAAAATCATATAGAACTAGCAAAACCTAAAGTCATTGATAAATATATCTGTATACATTTTCTTATTTACTTTCACAAGCCGATATACACATTATCGCAATCTTTATATACTAGAATTTCATTGAGATAAGAGTTGCAACGTATAAGTTACATTAAAATATAACATTTTACCATTTCTCAACGAGTATAAAGAGAATAGTGTCATTTGTTCCAGCACACACTTTTTATCTTTAAACATCTTATGATTTTTTCTCCAAACTCCTGCCCTTTTGTTAACTTTGATGTGCCAAGTTTTGGTAATGAGACATCAATTGTTAAAATAATAATTGAGGAGATCGTTTGCATAATGAAATTATATGAAGTTTAAATCGGTAACTTTATTAGGCATATTAAAGTTTACATTGCACTTTATATGAAGTATTTTCACACAAGAAAGTCATAGTCGGGGTTGCCACTCAGTCTTCCTTTAATGAAAGTGTAGTGCTGCTCCACATCCAATAAGTGGGCTTTCACTGCTGGATCCTGTTTCATTGCTGCAGCCCAATCAACCTGAGAATAAATAAATATCAATTGTAAGGGCCTCATAAATATTAAAAATGTCCTCATAAGTGAAATTTTACATTCAGATCAGATTAAATCAGACAAATGATGGTATTCATGATGAAACAAACTCCACTAGTAAAGGTTATGGACAGATCACAATGTCTGCATTTTCGACTTCCCAAAAAGATTGTGATGTAAAGGATTAGGAAAGGGCCACAGTAGGGTAGATAGGAAAATATTTAAAGATTAGATTATTTCAAAGTAATATGCAAAATAAATAAATGAACATCGATGATTGGGCAATTGGGAGTCAATAAGGAGTAAGTTAATTCTAAACCGTCAAATAATAAATATTTTATATATTAGCCATATACTGTCTATCAAACCATACCGTTACTCCTCTCTATAATGGCTTTCTTATTGGATTGTCAAATTAAAAGTAATGGCGGTTTACCCGCTAAGGCAATTTTATTTCTGTCATGTACATATGTTCGACAAACGGATAACTAGTGCTTTTTCTCATTAGTTCAGTTAACATAGTCGATCATAGACAAAATAACACTTCTTCGTGAATATTAACTAGTATTCTTGCTTATCAAATGAATTGTCGGTTCACCTGTTACGAAGTGACGTTTGGATTAAACTAGGTTTCTTTTCTTATATCACAGATTCGACAATCTTTATGGAAAGAGTGATCAATGTTGTTTTAAAATTAATCATTTCAAATGAATGTCTGTGTAATTGTACTGAATGAAAGCTAGACTAAATATATGAGTAATTCCATATATGTCGACTTTCTATAAATGTACTCAATAAAATTTTCACTTGTTATTTGGATGAATCATTCCTTAATTATTTTACTATGACTACCCCAAATTCCTTTACACAATAAATATAAAAATGTTTCTGATTACAATAACGAATAAATTATTTAAATTACTTAAATAGTTTACTATTAAAAATGAATTTTGCAAATATTATAAATCATAGTGTATGATAAACTTACGAGAGTTTTGAATGCAGCTTTGTCAATAGTAATTTTGTCTGTAAACTTGTGTATCAGAGACATCCTCTCAATCCACGGCCAGATCATGTAGTCAACCAATCCGGGATAATCACCATACAAGAATTTTGTAGAGCGTGCTTCCAATGTAGCCTGTAGATCTTTTAATCCAGTGAGGATTGAGGACTCAATGGCGCCAGTTATAGGTTCGGTTAGGATTTTGTGAAAGACTCCGCAAATATCCTGGAGAAAAAGATGTATAATTCAATAATATAAATGAATATGGTAGAACCATTACCCGACTGCTAACCAGAGTGGTACCTGGTATTATAAACCTCTATAACATATATATTTTAAAGTACAGAGATAATTTCTTTCAATGAAACTAATTGCGATATAATTACCCTGCTAAAGTTTTCTACAATAAGTTTATCTTGGGCCTTCCTGAGTGGATCTGATGATACAAGCTGCGGAGAGGGATATTTATCCTCAAGGTATTCAGAGGTGATCAAACTCTCGGTGATGACAACATTTTCTGCAATCTCCAATGATGGAACCTTTCCTGGAAGCAGGAAGATAGAAATTTTAAACAACACAAATACACTGATTTTCTACTTTATTATCATTCACTTCAAGTTGCAGCAAAAAGAGTAAGTTAATTATAATTCTTAAGCAATGCATGGTAAAAATTTTATATATATATA
>JAPMAF010000240.1:1615-16487 GCA_026537445.1 Silvatares holzenthali | reverse complement strand
TCTAATCTTTTATTGCTGCAGGATTCGAACCAGCAACTTTAACGCTTCAGTTAAATGGCCTATCCCGTACACCAAGATTCCGATGCTTGTATTTAGCAAACATTTTTGGCATCAGTACAATACAAATCACTTTGGCACCCTCATTTATAAAAACACGAAGGAGACTACAGGGGAATGGCTGTCTTCCTCTCAGGGCAGGAATGAATTTCTTATTGTTTTCTGTTCTCCCATCTCTTCCGTTCTACGCCCCCTTCCCTCTCCGGGGTGGACAGCTGCGCTAGGTGTAGCGGGCGGTGAGGGAGAGGGCGGAGAGGTAGAGAGGTAGAGCCGCCGAGGTGTGGGGCAGAAGTGTTTCGGGACTGACTCTTTTTATGCATCCGTTTAATGCTCCGACATTTTGCCGGGAACGACTCTTTTATTGTTGACTCTCATTTTATTGTTGAATCTTGATCGCCTCTCTGTGAACTCGTCTTTATTTTAATGTTGCGGTTTTGTTTCTAAGGGTGGACAAAAAATAATGTTTACGTAGGAGAATAAAACGGTCGGCTTTTCATTCGAAACTGCGGTGAGCGAAATGAGACCGAGCGACTATAATGCCCCGCTACACGGTGGTAAAGAACTACCTATATTATCATATTTATTATCGCTTATTAATGTGGGAATCGCAGTTGGCGGACACATAATAGGCAAGACTCCATTTTATAATTCATTGCTGTATGGTAGCGAATTGTTGACTCCGCAAAAGAAGGACCAAAACAAAATTAATCGCTTGGTGAAGATGAGTTCCTTAAGAAGAGTTGGCGGAAACACTCTGGATGATAAATATATGTTACAATTATAAACAGAATGCAAACTGGATGTTTGAGATGCTTCAATAGTAAAACAGATCAATAGTACAATTAGGCTTGGTAGAATGGTGCGAGAAAGACCTATAGAAGTTTGGCAGAAACATATTTCTTAACGTCTTAACGAAGGCTATGTTATGAGTCTTAACAACCGTTGTGCATCAGATGAGAGATGCATAAATGTGGAAGAAGCTAGAAATGTATATCAAATGGAGGACAAGTAGCACTCTATTTTTTTACTTACCCTTATTGTGAAATGACCTGATGCTATGTATACGTGTGTTATTATTATGTACGTGTTATTTTTTTCAATATTTTGCAGTTTTTAATACTTAACTCTCTTTGTCAGATGCTACATTCATGTTAGTAGATATTCTTCTATACCTTTTTCGTACTGATCTACGATGTATATTTGCAATTCAGGTCTGTTTCACTATTATCTCGCTCTCCATTTACTCCACACGTCCAGATTATCTCAAACACCCTACTTTTATTATTTTTATGATTGGTACATTTAATTGACATTCTTCTCTGTTATTTCCACTTCTTATCATATTACTTAGGGCATTCTTTGACAGAATATACATTTTACCAAGCCAGAGTGAATTTCACATTTTCTTCGTTAACTTTGTGGTTCTCCATCGTTAATAAAATCTTATATGAAGTTTTCCTTAATCATTAACTTCGTGAAAATGATAAGTTAATGACCGAAACATGTTAAATTTTATCTAATAAATATTTGGCTATGATGAAAAGAAAACTGAAAGGGGTATTTTATAATACAAAATTATTATTCACTTAAAACATGTATATACGTTTTTCAAGTCTGCATTTAAAATGTATTTCTAAATATTATTTTGATGAAAATCAATTTCAGACCAATAAATGAACCATTACGGTAGTGATATCGATGTGTTATTATCATTTATTTTTATAAATAATAAATAAGTTTTTTAATATTTGTTTTAAAATGGAAATGGTGAAAAAAGTGCGTATATTTTGGTTACAGGGTTGGGAGAGGTAGTTTACACGATAACGGCCAGGGTTGAATCGGTATTGGAAAATAAAAACAAAGAATAGGAGTAAACAAATAAAGTTTTATATATCTTAACGCCGATCTTATAAAGAGGTGGCTTAAGGAGACTTTCGGGGTGGAAATAAAGAGAAAGTTTCAACAACCATTTTAAACAACGTTAAATTGAATCAATAGTCAAGCCAAGTCGTCACTCCCGTCAAGGCGACCTCTATTGTTTTATTTTGTATTGTTACGACCAACAAACTCAACTACAAATTGTTTTTTTAATTTGTTTTTTTAACAGCCCTCTTACCTAAGCCAACGAAACGTAATAATTGTATACATATTGAATTGTAAACCGATTGAATAAACGAAAGACGACAATTTGTGTAAAGTATGATAAACAAACTATTTCTTCTTTATTAGATAGTCTAGTAGAATACTGTAAGGATCAACCATAACAAATTATATGATCAGTGTTACAGATGTCCGTCTTCGGTGTTAAATGTATTTTTATATATATTTTGCACTACACGTAAGACCCAACGACACCATCATCCGTCTTGGTCTATTAAATTCGTCTTGAACATGTCAAAGAAGTTGCACATAGCAATGTAGTGTATCAGTAAATGAAACTTTAATTGTAGTAGGTTTTCACGACCAAAAGAATCGCAAGTCAAAGACTTTTGGGTAGTCATGTCGTGTTGTGATGTTTTGTTTGCCAACACTTTTCACTGACAGACTTGACCTGAAAATGGGCGCTGCAATGTGGCCCGAAATTTTAGCAAACAAAAAGTCAGAATGTGAACATGTTTTATGCATTTGTTGGATATTTATAATTGTTTAATTGTTTCTTTTTTCGTACATATAATAACCGAATCGATTACGCATTATAATTTGTAACTCCTATTGAATTTAAAGGTTGCAGGTAAGTAGTAAGTAGAAATAGAGTGGACGGGGCACTAACCGCTGTTATATCAAACAAAACGCTTTTCGAGAGTGACCATAAAGTAGTGCATAGCCGAGTATACCTGGAGGTACGGAGGTGAAGCTTAGACATGCCAAAGGACTAGAAATGGAAAAGGAGAAAGGAATGAAAATAGAATAAATGCTGTTTAAATATGACTATTAGAACAATGTATGATAAAACAGTATATGTTAGAGAAAGAAAGACAGATATAAGGAAAGAATGTGAAGTGGATACGAGCGTTATTGACGATAAGTTAAGAAAAGTGCTTCGAGACGGTCAGGAAATGTACATAGATGCTGATAGATTAGTAAGAAAATTTAACGACGCGCATGTGGAAGATATGAGACAGAAGAGTCGCTCAAAAAACATATCGTGATCAGATTAACCAAATAATCGATGGTTCTGTTCGTAGTCGTCATAATCGCAGAGTATGCATGAGTAGATGTATGAACGTGGATGACGCAAGAAATGTGTGTTAGAATAGAGTGGTGTGGCGCTGGATCCTCACTGCTTACCCCTTCGAGGAAAAGGTGTGATAGTGTATTGTGTTGATTGCAAATGTATCTGTATTTGAGGTAATAGTTGGCAGACGAAAAAAATTCGACCTCCACATGAGTAAACGAAGAATGAGAGAATATGTATAAGGACAATAAGTCCTTAAAACTGTTTGGGTATGTGGTGGGACCTTCCCTCCCTCTACAATTTTTTTTAAATAAGTTTCTTCTAGGGTGGTAACGTCCAATGATAATGACAACCTTTTTTTCTATGAAGTGATATATGGAGAGCTTGTGTACGAGTATATTGCATACGTGGCAAAGTAATATTATTTCCTCAAACACGCCTCCCTGCCCTTCGCCTCACGCGCGTTGCCTTCAGCCTTCAGCCTTCAGCCTTCAGCCTTCGCACCCAGCCCTCCGCGCTCCGCTCGAGGTTCCCACCCGAGGACGTTTCTAAATCCACATATTTATTAAGTTCCCCGAGTTAAGACGTGACCCGCGGATATATCCGAAAGAATTATAGATTTCACACATGCCATCTTCGGTGGGCCGCGAGGGAATAACATTCGAGAGCTTTGCGGGGCGAATATGGAAATTCGGGCAATAAAATCAACAAAATTTATCACCTAAAGCAATCGTAATATTACTCTTAATCTTTTATTTTTTGATCTTCGCATAACGTCCTAGGCCTGCCCGCTTTATCCGCGGGCCATAATGATATTACATATGGAAAAATCCGGAATTTATCTTCCTACCCGTGCCCCCATGGCTGCATGTCTGTTCTAAAGATCCTCAAAGGGGGCTCGACGCGCTCCGGGGAACATTAGAGATATTGTGCGGGCGCGGTGCTCCGGCGTGAGGGACCGAATCTTCCAGAACAACACCGATGTGTCAAATCGTTTTTTATTCCGCATTCCGTTATTTTTTGCGATCGAATAATTCTTAGCGCAACTGAAAACGTTAAATCTTACAAGAATGATAAATTCTGATTCGGTTATGCGGTAAAATATTTCTTTTTAGGTACATTTTGCGTATTTTTCTCACCAAGATCGAGCGTGAATTCGAACATGCCATTTCTCGGTAGAATTAGCCAGATAACTGTGTAGCTACTAAATTCCGTGGTGCAGTGGACAAAATACACTTTACCGCCATTCTGTATGTCGACTACGCAGTCAGCAGCAGGTTACACAACCAATGTGGAGTGAAAACAAATAGTGGAATCATCCAAATTATAGGAAATTTCAAGTAAATTTTTAAGACATTACTTTTTTAGTTTAGTGGAATTCGTACCGCTTAAGCTTTGGTCAAATGTTCTATCCACTAGATAGCGAAACCGAAGAGGAAGAAACAAGTAAACATGTAGTTTTTTTAGAGAAAAATGCAAAAATACGCATTCCAGTATCAGCAAGTATAGTAGGCCAAAATTACATGCATGTATCCCCTCTGTCTATTGTGAATTTAGTTTGCTGTACATTAAAGTTCTTTCGTCTACCACTTATATTCTGATTTCGTTCCCCTGTAGAGTTTCTGTAAAGTGTCGCTGACTTACGGTAAAGCAGGGATCGAGATCTCATTATGTATTGCTATATTTTTTAAATAATGCACGCAGTATGATCCCGAAGGACAGTTTTTCAAAAATAAAATGAAAATGTCCATCTTTGTTGCGTGATTTGATCCTAACAGCAACTGATATTCGTGAATATAAATAATAAAAATACAACAAAACGGAACATCAAATCATATTGAGGTACTAAGGACGTCGAGTCCGAGAGCCCACAGCAATAAATCAAACGTCTTTCTCTCTCTTTTTACGATGCCAACCGTATCAAGTCCCTCCAGATTGTGAATGTACAAATTTACTTTCTCACGTAAAAAAACAAATATTTCCATACACGAGTTCAACCCCACCTCCGCCCTTCTGCAAAAGAGTTTGCCTATATGTGTGTGAGTGTGTGAGTGAGTGTGTGTCAGCCAGTGTTCTCCGGATTAGATGGAGAGGATTTGGTACGCGTGGACTAGCATACGAGTGCGTCCTTAAGAGATTGACAATATACAAAATTACATACAGAAAACATTCGCAAAATACAAGCGTGTGTCAACCCATTCGATGCCAACTGCAAGATGAACGGTCCTTACTAAATTCAATATTTTTACAATATTTAATTTAAGAAATGATTTAAAAAATAGTTGAGTTACAATGTTTCTAATTTAAATATTCTTTTTGTTCGCTTTTTAAGAAAGATGATATATTTGTTAAAAAAAAATAATTTCTTAAAAAAATAGTACGTGCAAAAGTTTACAGGTGCTTTCTGCAAAGCTGTAAATATTCGCATACATTTGTATAAATTGTTTACATTGAACGATTATATTTCTATTTTTAGTAAAATTCTAGCCTAAAACTGTAAGTTTTAAATAATGTGTATTATTTACTAAAATAAAAAAACCAAATCTCAGTAAGACACGACAAGACGTATCATTACGAATCATTTCATCATCGTATTGAACCAAAATACAGTTTGAAGAACAAACAATAATTAAACTCGCGGGATAAATATTATTGATTCAAAGAAGTTTAATAAATTTCTTATTTAGTTGAACATTTATTATCATCTAATTTAATTTCCGTTAAATTATTTAATAATTTAAGATATATGGTGAAAATTAATAATTAAAAGAATAAGTTAATTCGTATTGTGAATAAAATAATTGTATGCTTATTGACCTTAATATAAAACAATCTAATTGGTACAAAACAATTTTCACAAGAAAAAAATAAATATTTTTTCTTTTAAACAAATTGAGTACAATTTTAGTACTATAGACAGTATCTTAATATTGTTGATATTATTTTTCAATTACAGCAGAGTTGTTTTTGTATTACCTAAAACGCCGCAATTATTACTGAATGTTAATAAGGGAAATCCTTTAAAATCTAGTTTAAATTATAATACGAGCATATTACTACTGCCCGCGTACACAAGTTTTATAAGTTGTAAAATTTTCATATTTTTATACATTTTTTGCTTCATTAAATCAGTCAGCGAGCAAACGGTTAATTCGGTCCGTTAGTGCGCATTGGCTTAACTTTTCAAGGCTCGCCGGGGGATGGCGGGGGCCGCGGCCGGGGGAGCGGAGGCCCGACGAACGAGACTCGCTCAGTAATAGCGGAACATTCTTTGTTTCGAAGTAGCAGTTAAGAAACTTTATTATTGTTAAGCAAAATATATGAATATTTTACGTGTTTTAATTTGCGTACGAATATTTTTTTGTTCGCCAGGCAATATAAGTTTGGACGGGATGGGCACATGAATTCTAACAGCCTTCTTACCCGGATTGACGTCCCGATTATATTGAATTATGTAATTGGCTTTTGTTTTCTTGGAACATATTTCGCTGCTTCAATTGGCCTTAAGTAAAATTGCCGAATTCATTACGCGATATTTCGGTATTACTCCCACACGAGGGGAATCACCGGAAGGGGGTGAACACGAACAAGATTTCAGTTGGTAAGGGTCTCGGAACGGGTTGAAATATAGGTAAAACAATATTATGGATATTTTACAAAGAGCCAAATCGTCAAAATAATAATGATTTCTCTATCGCAACACGATAGGAAAGATGTGCAGTCCTTCCTCCAGAAAAATACGTACAATATATATTTTTAATTTTACAAATATAGTCGTATCTATATTTTATCTTGTTTCATATTTTGTTGATTACTGATCGCACATCTCTGATTTTCCGGTAAGCACCATTTGGTCAGAAGTGGGTCTCAGAGCACATTTTTGACAGAATCACCTCGGACATCGTTAACTTGTAGGTCTTAAAATCTGTAATATTTATTAGTCGGTGTGATTAATTCAATAGATCCTTGTACGTGTCCTTGAATTGCGTTTATCTTACAATGTCAATTTCAAATTTTCACAGCCACGACCTCCAGCGTAGTAATTATCATATTCACTAGACCAGGAAGGTTATTTCTCTTAGTTGAGATATGTCCAACTCATAAAGGAAGCCATAGAGATTTACAAACGTGCGTTTTCGATTCAGATTTTAAAAATAAATATATGATTTAAGGATATTTTCAAAATTAAAAGAAAAGAAGAGTTTAAAAATGCATGTGCACTTTGAACTAGAAAAGAATGTTAAATGTTGTATCTCTCTGGAACAATACCACCGTTCAGTATTGTACATCACGTGAAATAAATTTATCCAAATGCAAGCATTTTTTTCTCTTCTTCTTCTGCTACACATTATTTACGTATGCGATTTCACTAAATGTTGCAGGTCCAGACGGATAGTGGTGTTGTGGTGTCTCATGTGTAGTATAAGTTAAAAAAAATAACAATCCAATATCTTGACTCGCTACGGGAAGAGAGAAGCATAACTCAAAGAGTAACGAAAGCCATTATTCAATATTTGCATAATTTATTCAATGATGTAAGTACAAGTAAAAATATAATAAACGCTTATCTCAAATTGCAATCTGTTGCATATTGTGCATAAATTTCCTTGCATTTCTCAGAGTCGTGCTGGGTGCGTTGCAGCCATAAACTGTAGATACTTTTAGGGTAATACTCCTCTCTGTATTACCTTCATTTCACTCTTATCTCATCTCCGATATTGCATGCACTCGGGCACGAGAGCCACTCAGTTATCGGGTTATTTGTAAACATAACAGGTCTCTTCCTAGCGCGGAAGGGGTGGAAGGGGTTGCACAACCCCTTGAGGGTTGCTGATCCGCTCACCCTGGCGCCACTGATCACCAGCGTCCTGAATACCTAATCGTATGTACGATGTATTCAAATTTGACAATTTAACGTACAGCCAATTACATCTTCCACGAACATAATGACTTTCTTCAACTCGATACTTGTCGAAATAGAGATTGAATCATTCGAAGCGATATCTTAGATAACACTTTTTTGTATCTACAACACAATTGCTAAATACTATATACATACATACATAGTAAAGGGCCCTTCGACTTCTTAATGAAAAACCTAGTAACATTGACGTTAAATAACTACCTTGGACTATTTTCGTAGGCTTTCACGACCAAGAGATTTGCAAGTCAAAGACTTTTGGGTAGTCATGTCTTGTGACACTTTGTTTGCCAACATTTTGGACCACATTGCAGTATCCATCTTCAAGGCTAGTCTGTCTGTGTAAAGGTCTCTGGTCAGGCTAACTTGTAATCGTTTAATTTTTGAAACTTTGTCTAATACCATTTATTTATTTTCATAAGTTTGACGCGTTTTGAGTTCTTTATGTATCTGCATAAAGTAGAGGAGATTCTTTAGTTCTTGGCCGATTTGAACCAGAAATGGTGGTTAAACTCAATTCTGATAAGCTGAGGCCCGAAGAAGAATCTTCAAACATTGTACAACATATTCAACATTTAATAGCCTTATTTGATTCTAGCTTCGATGGAACTGCGGTGTTGAAGTACACCCTAGAGCAATACTCCAAGTAATCGATATAATCACTGTTAGGAAGCGCGCTACTTTTAAATTAAACCAAATTGCTTTTAAGAGTCCTCTTAGTGAAAATCATACAGTTGATGAATCCAATTCTCGCGAATAACCACTCGTCGCTAAAGCACAAAATATTGTTTTGGATGATCTGCTTGTTCTACCAAATTTTCATGGAAGATTATCTCAGGTACTGGTGTAACCGATAGAAATCAGTACTGCAATGTTTTGTAGTCACGTGACTCGCGACTGTCCTTCACGTCTTCATAGTTGATATGGAACGCATGCGAACGAATTGATTCCTTAAACCATTATTATTGAAACAGATTGATATCGTTGTTTTGAGTAGCAGTTAACTTGTATAGTGACTTCGACGATACAGATGAAAAATATACTTCTAACATTAATGTTCGCAGTAAGGAAATATAAATTTAAAGTAATGTTTTAATATTTAAATAATTACATTTGCAACAACTAAAATAATATCTGCGAGCCGAATAAATCCACATCGGACGAATTAAATGGGAAAACTTTTCCATACCTCGTCTTAGAATGCTCGCTTAGATTTTAATATTGGCACACGTGACAATAATCAGGGGTGAGAATGAAGAATGATTTCCGTTGTTTTTCTGTATTTTTCAAATTGGAAAACGCTTTCTGCCTTGTTTTGGAGTGAAATTCGACTGGGGTTGAGGTACCTAACACGATACGGGGACGATTCTGGAGGGGCATCTTTACTCTCACCCTTGTTTATCTAAATGTTGTTGCTTTGTTATTCGCTTTAGTTTTTGTAATGGTAAAGGATCTGACAGGTAAATGAATTGTGCAAGGTTAAAAGTCAACATTTCATTTATGTTCTTCCAGGAAATTCATATCTGATTCTCCCTATGCCACCTTGGAAATATCACTTTGTCGTTGATACTTCGTATCTCTTGATTCGATTCTATTTATCTTCTCTTCCTTTTATTATCCGCTAAAGGTTGCGATTTGAATTGACAAATTTGACTCGAATCTATATGTACAACATATACGTAATTCTGTCTTTGCGCTGTTCAAGGGCGGTGTGTGCTCTCAGTGACTCCCGCATACTTTTCTATACATCTTTCCACCTATTTTGTATTGTTCTACTGATTGTATTGTACCAAATTGTTATTATAGAAAGTATAATAAAGTGTAGAGGAGAGCTGGTGCAGAGAAAGCGTAGTTTTGTTCCTTCTCAATGTTGGATTTTATTAGGGATTACTTTATGGAATGATAACTAGGTTAAACATTTAATTACCACCCAAAAACAAGGGTACAGAAGTGAAACATCAAAGTTGAGGTGGATGGACGGCGTTAGCAAGAATGCAACGAAGTTGGACCTGAAAGGAGGAAAGATCTGAACTGAAAGAAGTTAGCTATTGATAAGTCAGAACAGAGATGATTACTGCTTGAGAAAATGATTAGAAATTGAGAGAACTGATAATATTGTGTATTTAAGTAGGAGTGAGAAAAATGTGAATGTCACAACCTGTGAATTTAGGTAAAAATCCGCAATTAAAGAAAAGACATTAAGACTCAGAACTGCTTCACAATGTCAGACCGTTGCGTTGTCGGTCAACCTCTGTCTTCTTCCATGAGCATTTACAATAACAATTAATCTCTCCGGACAATATTTAGTAAATAATTCGGGTGTTCTGCTCAGTTTTTATGAAGGATGAGTTAATTGGTCACTTCGTATTAATCAAGGATTTCTAAGTACACAGCATCAAACTTTCCTCATAACCCTTTTTTATCGATTTCGCCACATACCGAAGCAAGTCTAAAACATCGGGTGATGCTATGTAGAAGTTACAAAAAGCAAAGGAGGTATTTATCAATTCGGTTCTTGAAGAGACCAAAATTATAGGAAAGAGGAAACACAATCACCGGTAATGACTCACACAAGAAAGAGCAAACAATCCTGCTAGTCACAGACAGACTCCTTAATACTACTAAAAGAAACTTTTATATATAGAATATAACCCAAGTCAACTACATTCGGATGCTGGAAGAGAGCGTGTCATGTCGCCCTTCCAAAGATGGCGGCTGGAGGAATCAATAACCCTAACTTGAACATCTACCGTAGTAGTAATGGTAAAACAGGCACAGCTTACCAATTCTTCGTCTGCGCTCTAAATTTTGAAGATTGTATGTGAGCGTTGAATCATCAATTAACCGAATTGAACTTTACGAGAATTACAAAATTTCTTTCGTTTATTTTCCAGATGTCTTTAGATCCAGCGATGTCCACAGGTAAGATATACCGTATAACGATGTTTTGAAAAAAAAATATTTACGTCAGCAAATTTGTGCTCAGACTCCTTAAATGGAAAATTAATTCAAAAGCGTAGCAATAACAAGAAGGGAGCAATTTAGGATGATATCTCTTCCATCTAAAATGTCCATAAATAAGTGTCCAGTTAGGACGTAGACGACATGCGAGTATTTACTTGACCGTATAGCCTTTTATCTCGAGCGCATTCCTTCGCTTTCGGTGAAACTATCTGGGAGAATGTAAGGAGAGCGTACATCAAAACTATATGACCGTTGTATCAGTCACAGCGCGATACTCCGGGAGAGGCCCCCTCCGCGCCCCGCGCCGGCGCCCCCCGCCCCGCTACAACCCCTGGCACCATGACAGTAACTGTCGTAGAAGCAATAATACTGTTTGCAATATCTAAACAGGCCTATAAAGTGAATTAGGTTTACAAAGCCGTATGCATAATCAGAGTTTTTTAGGCAGGGGCGCGGATTTCTCAGCGGATTCGGAAATATAATCAAATATTTTGCAGCTCTCCCTGATAAAATATATCCTGCATTACATATCAATATTGTAAATTTAAAAAAATACACGCATACATTGATATGTATGCGTGTATTTTTTTAAACTCTGCCACTTCTCAACAAAGGTTGGTAGAGAGAATAGAGCGCCATTTATCTCTGTCCCGACAAACAACCCTCGCATCGTTCATGCATCTCGTTATACACTCACGACGGTTGTTATAGCTCCTAACATTGCCTCCTATGAGAAGCTGAGAAACGTGCTCCTGCCAAGTTTTTCTAGGCCTTCCACGCACTACTCTGCCACTAATTTTCGCACCGTAAATCTGATTTACTATTCTTTCATTCGCCATTCGCTCAACATGTTCAAACCATCTCAAACATTCAACACTCATTCTGTTTATGATTGTTACTTTTAATAGGCATTTTTCTTATTAAAAGTTACTTTCACATTTTATCCTTTCACTCAGGATCTTTCCGCACATTCTTCGTAATGATATTTTCTTCACTGCATTTATTCTGCTTTCATCATTCTTCTGCCAAGTCTTCGTCAAGTTTCGCTACCAAATAGAAAGATATTTGCTAATTAATGTTGTTTTTTTTATTTTACTATTAAAATATAAAATCATTTTTTTTTTGGTTGCTATTTGAGTAGCGTAATATCTATTAATTATTTTACTCTTTTTTGGTAGCTTTGTAATTTTCTCTGCTAATATTACATTTTTTGGTTTTACTTTGTCAAAACTGCTTATATTTAATAAGACTATATATTTTCCTTTTTATTTATAATTAAACGTATAATATTATTTAGTATGCTTGTTCTATTTGGAGGTGTAAGATTACTAACTAGAAACTATTCGAAACTAGTTAGAATAATTAATTATAAAAAATATGGTTAAAGACTAGAAAAATAAAAATACATAAAATTCAGGATTTGCAGTTTTAGGGATCATTAAACAGTTTTTGAGGAGAGGTGATGTCCACACCAGAACAAACGTGCTTTTAAAGCATCACACCGTACAATACTGAAAGCTGCAAATAAATATAACTATTCATATATAATGCACTAATTTTGTCGGCCTCGTGATCTAGTGGTAAAGACCCTTGACTAAAACGTCGAAGGAACGCTGGTGGTCACGATTCAAATTCTGCCAAAGTGAAAAAAAAATATTTAAAAATTCATATTTAAAAAGGCGTGTCTAAAATATATTTAAAACAACAAAAAAAATATTTAAAACGTATATTCTCGCTGGAGTGAAAAAGAGTGGTAAGCGAGTAATACCACCGTTCACTATTGTAAATCACGTGAAACGGATTTATCCATGTTTCATGACTAGAACTGAATAACCATGTTTTCAATCTCACAGCATTTACATGTGCAATTAACGGATGGTGGTATCGTGATGTCTTATATGTAGTATAAGATAATTAAAAAAATAAAGATTACAGTATATTTTTTATCTACCATCTTAACTTTACGTGTAAATTTAATCGCGTCATCAATTCCAGCCGAGTCTATAGAAAAGAGGGCGGCTATTCTTGAATAATTTAAAACGTATTCCGTACAACTCCATCCGTTTCCTGAGCGCGAGATTTACATCCCCCCTCCCTCCGATTGGTGGCGGGATTTTTTCGCTGGAAACTGTAATTATTATCCTTCGGACAAGACTAAGACGCGGGGATATCCCTCGGAAGAGAAGTCGAAAGGTGGCGTGGGTCGTACAGTGGTGTAATGGCGTACTGGTGTACTGGCGTACTGGCGTACTATGTACTGACGCGGTGCCCGAGAGGGCGACGGGAAAGTGTGGAGACAGAGGCGCTCTCGAGTCTGGAACACTATGCTCCCAGGAATACAAATTGGCTGATTAGGAAAAAAAATGACAAGAGTAAAACGGACCGACAATTTGGGTTAATAGGCGGAACTGAAAATGTTGACTGTATCTGAGTGTATCGTGGCGGATAATGAGCTACATGCTTCATTCGGTTCTTTTATAAACTGAAAATATTTCGAACATATTCATTTATAGGCCTACTGAAGATTACACAATGAATAGCCGATTCATTGCGTAATCTTCAGTTGGCCTATAAATTTATATGTTCGAAATATTTTCAGTTTAGAAAAGATTTGAGGAATGACGCATGCATGCAATACATGTGTATTCAGTACCAGGAGCAAGCTTCTGAGGAGCGACGAAGATTTCATGAAAGACTAGAGAGTTTCAGATGAATTGAGAGTGCCTATGGTTCTCGGTTACAAATCGTTTAACCCCGAAATGAGCACATCAGTAAACAATTTTTTATGAGTGTAATTTTTGTGGAGATGTTTAGATATTTTTTTTTGTTCAAACAATTAATTCTTTATTTTATTTAGTTATTTTCAAAATTACATCTTATTATAAAATTGGTTTG
The DNA here is from genome assembly GCA_026537445.1 of Silvatares holzenthali. Taxonomy (NCBI): domain Eukaryota; kingdom Metazoa; phylum Arthropoda; class Insecta; order Trichoptera; family Pisuliidae; genus Silvatares; species Silvatares holzenthali. Next base: position 2,475 of record JAPMAF010000240.1, on the reverse strand, counting down.
TAAATACGATATGACTCAATTACATTTAACAGTGCAAAATTCAATAAAAAATAATATTTGCTTTTTGTCAACATCGCATTATGGACTACCAATTATGTACTCAATGATTAAAAGAAGTTTTTAGCTGGTAAAGATTTCCATTATGTTAACACTTTTACTCATTCAATCTCTTTACTAGTCATGAATAGAAAGAAAAGGTCATTTAGACTGAGTACGTAAAAAAATAAAATTTACTTAACAATAATATTGCCAAAAATTAAAACAAACAGAAAAATCAAAGATGTTATAAACTAAACAAAGTATTATTGTTTTATTTTATTTCTATTACTCTTTGGTCAATTATTCATAAATTACTTTATACTGTTTTACTTTATCAAAAATCGTGTGTATACAATAACTATTCGATATTTTTGGTCATACGCTGACCTTTTCGATTTTTTTACAAAGTTAAATTATAAAAAATAATCCCAAAAGTTTTTAAAAGAAAATGATAGATTTTTTATTTTCCATTTGTAAGTTGTTTGGATTATATGTAATATTGTTTGTATCAATTTAAAGTTGTGCATCTTTTAGGCCATTTCTTGATAATGAGTTATTTTTTTATATTTATATATATTTTACATTCGGGTTGCATGTAGCCCATATTCTGATATTTCATCCCTTCATCCACTATCGGTCCTACCCCTGAGGATGAGCTCTCGACATTGCGCTAGCGGACTAACGGAAAACTATTTACTCAGTTTTTATTCGTCTCGTTTTTTCGGATGAAATGGCCTCTGTTATTCTTTATTCGCGCTCCGCCCCTCCGCCCCTCCGAGCCCGCAGCCCCGGCTGGCTCCCCGGCCTGCACGCGGACTGGG
>JAPMAF010000239.1:0-16502 GCA_026537445.1 Silvatares holzenthali | reverse complement strand
AATAAAAAAAAATAAAAAATGCATATAAAAATAAAAATTTTAATAAACCGTGAACCACGGTCCTTGAGTCGGTGTTTATTTTTAGATAGTTGATTCTAAATGAATGATAAATTATGTGTTTGTAGTTTTGGAACAAATATACAAGAATCCGTCCATGATGTGTACCTTTTCGAAGTAAGTGACCTATCGATGATTTTTTTTATTTATTCATACAAAATTTCGGCTCAAATGTAAATGCATGATGGTATAAAAGTGATATCAAGATTAACGGTTGATTTCCTTAAAATTGACAGAAAACGATATTATGCCATTATACCATTTTCTATAATTTGTCTACCATATAGGATTGCGCTCACTAGGCAGAGGCCTACGTCCAAATTTAGATACAACCCTAAAAAAAGGTTTAATATTATTTCAATATTCTTATTTCAGTCATCTGCTTGAATTGGTTAATACTCGTAAATACTTTCGACAAAAAAAACATCTAAAATGTTTACTAGACGTTCCGTATATTCTCAAAATATTCAAATGTTCAAGGCGAAAAAGTTAAGAATAATGCATGGGTTTATAAATATTGAAAATACTTCTAAGCTCTCTCCGATAAGGGCTCCGTTTCTATCTAACGTAGGTAATAAAGATTTAAATGGTTCCCGATAATACTTACTTTGTACTTTATTTTATGCGGAACATAAAATCGAAAAGGGTAAAAGATATGTATTTCATGAAAACGACGGTTTTTAAATATCAATAAATACCTAAATCACAACCTATTTTTATAAAATAAAAAAATCTTGATTTTTTCTTTGTATAGAAACACATTAAAAATTTATTTTGAAATTTTTCCATTCTGGAAAAAATGTTATCCCAGAATAGAATCTCCTCGATATATTTCTAACGTGCTCAGGAATCTTTATGAATAAAAATTTCGACCTTAAAGAAGGTTTGGTCCAATACTGTTTATAATTCCCTCCATCTTTAATGAAGTTACTGTTAATTCCTCGATTTCCCTATCTTGTCTGTCCATTTTCTTATTACAATAGGTAGTAATATAATGAATAATGGCCTCTTTCGTCCTCGTGAGATGGTGATGTTGCCAAAATTTAAAGATCAGTTCAAGGGCCCAATCTTAGGCGACATCTTATATGGGCGGTTACTTGAGTTCCTAGTTTTCCCGGGAAGCCTAGAACCTAGAAGCCCCTCTCTACCTAACTGCCTGCTAGCTCATCTTGAGGATAGACTTAGACTAGAGTCAGTTCGGTTAATACGGCTCCTTTAGCCACAAACTTCAGTGTCAGGTATCGGAGAATTACTTTCGTCTTTCCTTCTATCCATCACAGCGATCTATATCTAGAGATATTTGAATACCAACTCCACGAAACAGTAGTCTACCACTAACGGGTATGACATTCGGATGTAGGTGGCAATAATATTTAAAAAAATTAACGAACATCTTTATCCTGAATTCATTTCTATAGCTAAAAGATCAATCATGCCAAATATAACAGCAAATTAATTAATTAATGTAATTTTTCGCGCTTGTTGGGACACCCTTTATTTACTCACAGATCGTTTTAAAATATCTCTTAGTTTGTAAGCATTTTTAAGAATGGTATTCGTTCTTCCGCCGTACATAATTGCTTTAGAAACCCACTAATCTTATTCTAGAGAGGCATAGTGAGGTCACAGGTTTGACCCTTACGACAGCTCGCGTGCAAGCGATTCGTTACTCGCCGAACCATCTCACAGCGCTGCTAATTCACCGTGTGTACTTTACTCTACTGTTATACAACATATGGGTTTTTGATTTGTTTTGGTTGCTACATATTTAGAAATCGAATAAAAAATCAGAAGTAAGCAGGTTTCTATACAAAGTATTAGACTTGATGGGTTTAAGATATCTAGTTCAGTATCACTTTTAAGTGAAGCATCCAAGTCATTAGTAGATAGTATTGTTTATTAATTACTAGATCATTCCCATTTATAACTGCTTATTTGGAGACGAATTCTGAGCAATGAGAAAGTTATAAAATATCTATCAGAATTATTTGTATATTATTCTAGCAAGTAGAATCTCGGTGTCAGAGAACTCCTAGTAACAACAATGTCGTATATTCGCCACTAAATTAAGCCTGCTACCCCACAGGCTATCGAAGCAAGTGAGCGCTATATTTTTTTATATTATTTTTCTATGATTGATATAGAAATGTTCTCAAAACATCCGATACTTTCAATACACAATTGAGAGTTGATTTTAACATTAATGTGTAGTAGCGAAAACCGTTCGTCATAGAATACAAATAGCAAACTACATAGAAGATATAAAATTGTTAAGAAAATGTAGTGTGATAGTAATGATAAGGGGTATGTGTACTGTGTGAAAGTTGAAATGAACTTGAGAAAAAAGAAGAAGAATGGTGCAGGAATATGCATGGTAAGAAAATATATTGACAAGGAATAAAAAGCTACACTCTTAAAGGATCCTGAACATAGTGAGCGTTTTGATGGTAAGTAAAACGGTTTCAATATGCCATTTTTGTAACTCTGTCATCGCTCTTTTAGAACCATACAAAATATACCTACATCTTAACCATTTACCGTTCCTAACATTATCGCCATGTTTGAGAAGATCCATACATATACACGGTTCATGTAAAAGATTTTTCAAATTAAAACGCTTTACAATTACACAATATGAAAGCGTGCGGTCCGATTCTAAAATAAAATTATTGAATAAGGTTAATTATTTAATCTTTTAATTATGATTGTTTTCTGTTACAAACGTCTCCACGACTACATATTGAATTATCTAGCAACATTAACATTTACCAACTTCCTTTGACTACACTGATCAAATCATTTCATTTGTTGTATTGCTGCGTTTATTTCTTTTAATAATAATTTATTTGTATTGTATTATATGTTAGACGTTTAATCTTTCTTCAGTTTCATTATCGATGTATCATTTCTTGTCATTATTTATATATCATTTTTTGTAATTATTTATTTATTATACCTTGTGCACATATTGTTAACCTGTTGTTTGTTTGTGTTATTTTTAGGTTTTCTTTAAAACTGTAAATACGTAAATGAAATAAATAAAACCACTTTAGTGTTAATCGTCATGTACGTGCATTTATGTATTAATGAGATTATTATAGTGTCCTATGGTGGCAATAATTTATATATTGTATATATTCTGTAATTATAAAAACGTCAAAATCACCAGCTCCAAAAAAAATAAGTAGGAACAAGTATAAAATCATACTGTAACATTTGTTGCAAATATTAACTTTGATTAAAACTTAGAATAGAGAAAAAAAACTGAATATTTAATAATCCTTCCTTTCAGGTGGAGGGTTGAAGGTGAGCTGTAGCATTCCTTTCATAGAAACCCGAAAGCCGAGATTGCTCTGAAATATATTCAATATATAATATAAGGCTATCTCGCTTATGTAATAATTTAATGTTTTAATTTATTATCAGTCACATAGAACTTTCTATGGATACTGATCGTGGACTAATCAGAGTGGAGAGAATTACAGGATTCAGTTAGTATCCAATCAGACTTATCGTGCAGTAGAAAGACGATCTGGCTCACATAATAACATAACAATAGGCACATTGAATATTATATAGACGTAAGCATTGCACAGATCAAAAAGAAGAAAATTCTATTTTTTAGTAGACACCACAGAAGGCTCTAGTTTAATTAACAATTTCTTCCTTTGCCCAAGTCTATAGACGATTCATATCAATTTCCAATCAGCGCTATCATTTGACAAACTGATTGTCTTTCTTGTCAAACTTACACTTTCAATTTCCACGTAACCTACGCCTGAATACTAAAATAATTGCGACTATTTTTTACCCATACCCAAGGTGAGTAAAAGCTCCATCATAATCGGTGTGTATGTCACTAATATAGCTAAACTCATTTAAAATCAATCACCCTATTGAATACGGTATATTGTTCCGTATAATGGGTATTATAATCGACCACCACGGACAAGGCTATATACATTAGGCATACAGGCGGACACACTTGCTATTTTTCGATCTGGTTTAATAAATAGGCGCCTAGAACTAGGTCTTCTCTCAGTAATTGATTTGACTACCTACACTTCTTACAGTGAACATGCACTGAACATTATTTTTATATTAATGCGCTGTGTTATACGAACAGAGAATTCAGATTGTGAAATTCCCTAAGAATAAATTGATAGTTTTTACTGAGCACATGAACTGAGAACATATGTTTCAGTTTCTTATAGTACAATTCTGCTTACCCTATTAAGTTCCACGTATGATTTTTGCAATTTTATTTATTTTTTTGTCTACAATTACTAAATATTATTAAAGTAATACAACACGTTTTATTAAGTAATATCTAGTGGTTGCAAACAAAGAAATAAATACAATTTTATAAAAAAGAGATTTTATTGGAGAGCCTCAAAAAGTAACCCCTACGAAAAGGTGAAAAAAAAAACAATTTTAATCAGTAAAAGTAGACAGACAATATAAACGAGATACTAAGATTTCATGAGATGAAATATAGGAGAGAAGTATTACGAATTATATTGACGGCTTAGCATACAAATAATTTGATTCTTGAGGAATCGCATAATCGAAGAAGGTTCTCCTCGATATCCCTGTATCATATATTCCATTTCTATAGGCACGTTTCTTGTAAAGAGATGGAATATTTAAATATATGAGGGGCATAATGGCTGAAGTGATAAGTACGCCGGTTTATCTACAAGTAGGAATTGGTGTTCAAATCTCAGTTCGTATATAATCTTATTTCTATTTTCTACGGTACAACCATACATTGCGGCGTAGTGTCGAAATAGTAACAGATATTAATATGCCTTACTTTCAGTGTATTTATTCTCTATTTTTTTATAAAAAAAAAAACGAATGAAATCACTGGCTTGGTTGAAAGTCACCATGGACGAAGACCATTTCTAACACAAAATGCGACATAATGTAAAGAGGGGAGGGTATTTCGGTTGGAATTACAACCCTTATGCATGAGGTCAAAGAACATGTTTTATATTCATACATTTTATGTACGAATTTAATTAAGTTAGCTTATGGTCATGATATATGTATGGTTAAACAATATATGACAGAGTAAGAAATTCAGTTATAAGGAAATAATGTGGAGCAGGTGCAAGCGTTATTGAGAAAGTGAAGAGAAATTCCTTGAGATGGTTTAGGCACATTGAACGAATGGATACCGAGAGATTAGTACTGAAAATTTACGATGCGTGTGTAGAAGGTATGAGACAGAGGAACCGTCCAAGAAAATTATGACATGAATAGATTAATCAAATTCTAATTGATGACTCTGTTCATAGTCTTAATAATCGCAGAGTATGCATGAGGAGATGTATGGACGTGGATGAAGCAAGAGATGTATATATGGATTAAGTGATATGGCACTCGATAATCTCTGCCTACCCTTACTGCGAAGCGGTATGATTGTGTGTTGTATTATTGCCATGAAGCAATTATTAGTAGTTATCCGACAAATCTACGCTTCAGTAATCGCAATACACGCCTAGCGTCAGAGATTGGGATTGGGTGACACAAAAATAATGAAAATAAACTATTCTGAGTGATAAAATAGGAAAAGAAAATGTTATGGAAGAATTCCGTCAAGAAGCAATAATCACTTATTCAATGAAAATTGGATGGTTGAGATGATCCGTACATGTCAAGTGAGTGTCAAGTGAAAGAATAGCAAGACAAACTTATCTACAACGAGAATCTGTACCATATAAGTCTTCCCACAGCTATTATAGAAACTCGTGTATATGGTATCGTTGAATATGTTCATGTATTTATTTGTTATAATTATACATGAATATATTCAACGATATTACATGTATATATTTATTCGAATTTTATCTAGATCGCAGATTTGTCGCTAATTCGGTGCTACTAACATAAACGACAATAAAATAAATGAGGTAGTTTTAGAGCTCGGAGATTCTTCTCTGGACCCCAGCTTCTCACTCTATATAAATCGCAGGTACGTCCAACAATTGTGTTTGGTAGTCATCTTTGGTCCGGAGCTCCCAAGTATCTAAAAATCTCCTCGATTCTGTGCAAAGGCGTGCGGTTCGTTTAATAAATGGTCCAGTACTTACTGATGGTTTTCAACCGTTAGAGCACAGAAGAAAAGTCGGGATGATCTGCTTGTTTGCCGATATTTTCGGAACTGGCATCACTGATTCCTCGAGCTGCTGTGTTTGGCAGAGCCACGCGTTTTGCAAACGCCCGTCACCACTTCACAGTTAATATTGAATGCATGAGAACTAATAGATTATCTAAGTCCTTTTTATGTGAGGCGGCCCGGTTGTGGAATGACCTTCCGTCGTCTGTGTTTCCTCCTACCTATAACATGGGCCTCTTCAAGTCCTGCGTTAATTCTACCCTATCTCTAAGTCTTCCAATCTCGCATAGCGTCCTATGATGTTTAGGCCTGCTTCGGCGATGCCTTCTATGTGGGAATGCTTAAAAAAAATTAAAATAGAATCTTCCAAACGCATTGCCCAGAACGGCAAACCTCTGGAAGATTCTAGAGGTAGTTCACCTACCTCAGGGAATACAATATTGTCACCGCAATATTCGATTCTAGAAGTCTTCACTCTCGCCTATATAAAGAGTTGCGTAACGCAATATGTCATAGTAGGTCATCAAATTCCTACCTTAAGCAACTGTCTCTCTGTCGCTTGGCCGTCTGATTCGCACCACGTCTATTCGGAAACCGCTTCTCTCGACCGCGCATCTTCGCGATTAACTCACCACAAATATACACTGTCATTTCTATACTGTGTATTTGAAGAATAAAAGACATTGTATACTAGGTCTACTCTCATTTGTATCAGCAAAGCAACCGCACCCGCTAAACTAGTAACAACTCACAATTGAGTTATGTAGCAATCTCTAATATAATTAATATTTTAGCTATTCTGCTAAGAATAAAAAGGAGTATTTCATTATCATAATTCGTTCCTTAGAGATTAAGTATTGTAACCCGCTCGGAATTCCTTTGTCTCCTGAGACATTCGGACAATTGGTTCTATCATCGGCACACATAAACTATTCCAGGAACAGTTTCGGTACTAATTATCTCTCCATATTCTTCCAGGAAATCTATTGATATTTTCATAAAACATTCTTATCAACTGATCACGCGATACTCGATTGCCGAATATATGGGAACCAATAGCTATTTTGCAATAAACGTATTAGTTTTGGATTGACCTATGACTTATCTTCATAACTCGTATTAATGAAACCTTGTCCACATAGTTAGATACCTGATCCAATAGTGCTTAATAAAAGTGACATAGAAATAGATTTTCTAACATGCTTTTAATTCAATTATTTAAGGAGGATACGAGTATTTTTTTACCACCCATAAGGCACCACGATACCACCACCCTTCTAGGTCTGTAATTTTTGTGCAACTGCATATGTAAATGCTGTGTAGCAGAGGAAGAAGATAATGAAAACCCGGTTATTAAATTCTAATCATGAAACATAGATAAATCCACTTCACGTAGCTTACAATACTGCCACTCTTTTCCAATCCAAAGTGAATATACATTATTTAAATGCATTATTGCTGTTTTGATTTTTTTGAAAATATTTTTAAATCATTATTATTATTATATCTTCACCTCGTTTCCCCGAAGGGGTAGGCAGAGAGGATCGAGCGCCAGACCATTCTATCTTGACATACATCTCTTGCTTCTTCCACATTCATGCACCTCCTCATGCATGATCTGCGATTATTCCGACTACGAACAGAGCCATCGATTAGGTTGATTAATCTGTTCATGCCACGATTTCCTTGGCCGGCCTCTCTGTCGCATACCTTCCACATTCGCATCGCTCTCGGCATCCATTCGTTCAACATGCCGAAACCACCTCTAGGAATTTCTCTTCATTTTAACAATAAAGCTTACACCCGCTCCACACACTTTCCTTATATCTGAATTCCTTACTCTGTCGTACACTGTTTTACCACACATTCTTCTAAGAGACCTCATCTCAACGGCATTTATTCTACTTTCATTCCTTTTCAGCCATGTCCATATTTTTACACATGTACATATATAATATTCAGAATCGAAAAATAGATTTAAATAGTTTGTTTTCACTCCGGCGGGATTTGAACCCGCGACCTCCAACGTTCTTTCAACGCTTTAGTCAAGTGTCTTAATCACTCGACCACGAAACCCTCAAATATATTATTCAAGTTTCTAATCTACGCCTTCTTTGCATGTAGGGACAAATACATTTTTTAAACATGTAAGTGAAGTACCGTCACACAAACGACAAAGGAAATGCATTAAAACGTGCATATAATGGTGTATTATTACCTACTCATGTATAAATAAATAATTTTGAGGTGGGCATTGACTAATAATCATGTCCATAAATATTATTCCTTTAATAGTACAATACAGTACCTACGTTGTATCGGTCGACGCCCTATCGTTACGAAACAATAATAATACGTATTAATTTGAAAAGAGTATTTCTCAATCGGTTGGGAATAATACCATCGGCAAAACACAAATTGTACGTACTTCCCGACAACTCGAAACACTTTACATTCCACAAATTGTAAAATGCAACACCCATATGAATATTCATATTGTTCGGCCGGCCCCTTTAAAGAGCAAACTCGGCATAAATGGGATAATGTATGCAGAATGTGAACTTTACCGAGATCAGCTAATAATGCCCCTCCGCCACTTGTGGATGGCAAAGTTCTATAAACCGAACATTAACTTGGCGGAAAGTGTTTTGTTGCACACCCATTTTCGTGAATACGCTCAAAAACTTTCGCGTCTAAAGCACTTCGAACAAACTTCTTGCACCGTTATAAATATACATACATCAATTGTACTATTTTTAAATCTTATACCACACATAAAACACCACCATCAGTTAAATTGCACATTTATTTATTTGACAGTACGATGTATCAAATATAACGAACAATTGAAAGAAACTTACACATCCACAACAAAGAATGAACTAAATAAAAAAAAGTATAAAACAATAACAAGAAAAAGGAATGATAAATAAAAGTTAAAGTAAGAAATAAGCAAAATCGTATAAAAAAACAAACGGGAGGTAGGTGGTAGTAAAAAGAAAGATACGGTTATCAAGGGGTAAGAGCAAAAGAGATTGATGATGCTAAGAGGCGCAGTTATTCCATTTGATGTGATAGTGGACTGTGAAGGATGTCTAGGGCATTCGGTAGGTCATTCAGAAGACGTGCAGCCCTAGTACTAGGCACGCAGGTGTCAAGGTTTGTTGAGTAATGAGGAATAGCAAAGGAGTTTGATTGCGAGAACGTAGGTAATTTATTGGGGCATGCAGACTGAGTAAATGCTGTGAAAAGTCGAAAGTGAGATTGAAAACCAATTCTAGTTCTAATCACGAAACATGGATAAATCCATTTCACGTGGCTTACAATACTGAATCGTGATATTGCTTTAGGGTGATACAAAATCTACCCCTTTTTTTCAGTCCAGAGTGAATATACATTTTTTTAAATATATTTTTAAAATCTTAATTAAAAAATACATTTTTAAATATATTTTTTTCACTTCGGCGGGATTCGAACCCATGATCCCTAGCTTTTCTCCAATGCTTTAGTCAAGTATTTTAACCACTCGACCACGAAGCCAACAATCCACTGCAGTACTGCAATCATTACTTTACAATTGTTCTATTCCTACACAACAAATCATATGAAATGAATTGCGTATATATACGCGCTAAATAGACTTTATTCATCTTCTAACGATTTTGAACAATTTTTCGTTATTTTCTAGAGTTAATACCAAATGGGCAGTTTGGAAACATAAGACACTCATTTAGCCTGTCCTGACTATACGCTTCTACGACTTGGATACTCACTAAGCCAGGCGACAAATCCTAAGACAATTTTGAAAGGAAAATCCTCCGCTGAATATTCTGTCTTATACAAGAAGGAACGATTTGGAGGAGAAGATATAATTCTAAGCTCGATCATATAACAGGACGTCAGCGTGATCAAATCTATCAAAATCAAGCTGGTTTGCAATTCACACAGCATTGATCTGCAAATCAAAGTTTTTTGGGGAGTTATGTCGTGTTGTGACATTTTGTTTGCTAGCGCTTCGGTCCACATTGCAGGGTGGATCTATGCAATAAACAATATGTAACAACTACCCAAACATTTTTTGAATCTGTTGGTCGTAAATACTTACTACGATACTTCACGTCATGGAAGATCTGAAACCTCCCAACAAAATGATATCCAAAAAATCCAATGCTAAGGTGGCTTGGTGGAACAGTTTAATGCTATTATTCTTAAGCTAAAATAAATTGAAAATAAGCTCTTCTAAATAATTCTGCCAAACAGAGACCATGTTGACGTACTAGGTGTCACTTTATCTAACAAACTCAAGCTTAATGGCACTATAGAGGCCTGAATGAAGCAGGCTTCTCAGAGGTTAGGTGTTCTTCACCTCTGGGCAACTTCTGATACTTTACAGGTCTCAGGTACGTCCGGTTATTGAATATGGTAGTCACCTCTGGTCGGGCGCTCCAAAATATCTTAAACGCCTCCTCGACTCTCACAATCTTTGGAACACAGAGGAAGGGTTGACATGCTGTGTCCGTTTTACTGTTACTACTATGGTAGTTGTTCTCACGAGCTGGGGCCATTAATTCCTCCAGCCGCCATCTTTGTCAGGGTGACACGACTTGCTCTCTCCCAGCACCCAAATAAGTTGACTTGGGTCGTATAAGGACTAGCAGGTTCACTTGCTCTTTCTTTTAAAGTCTGCTCGACTGTGGAACGCGTTGCCGGTGACTGTGTCTCTTTCTTTCTATAATTTGGGTCTCTTTTAGAACCAAATTAATAAATCCCTCCTTTTTCTATTGTAACTCCCACATAGTACCATCCAATGTTTAGACCTGCTTCGGTAGTGTCTCATATGTGGAGAAACCGATAATAAAAAGCTGTGGAGATGGTGTCGTTTCATGGAGATAACTAAGACCCGTACAGGATTGTAGCGCTGAAGATGATGAATATTATATGATATGAGAATCTTAGACAATTATGGCAAGTGCGGATATACAAATGGAACATAACAGAAGTCAGCTGAGATGTGATTGTCTAAGGTTGTCTAACATTTGTGTTGTAACGTACCTCTTCGGGCGTGATACAAACCCAGGAGTATCGTGACTGCGTCTACGATTATGACAAACAACACTGGCGCAGCGGCCCGGTTTCACAAAGCCTGGCAGTCTGGCAGGACCGGTCGCAGTGAGAGATCAGAAAGTCAATCGGAAAAAAAACATTTATACATGCATACGTAACATCACACAATTTCGTCTCCCAAGATGAGTAAACACATTCAACTGTTCCTCTCATCTTTCACGGAGATCTGGCAACCGTCTCTTATCAAACATTATCACTTTAAATATGGTTGTCTTCGAGTCATATTCAGTCAGACTTTGAAAATTATTTCAAAAATAAATTGAATTTGTATTCTATCAAAAGTTCCCATAAAGATTGCACAAGAAAGAAGCGACGTGTTAGAATAATCATTTATTGGAAGTAAATAGTAGAAAGAATGATGGCAAATCAAATTTTGTTGATTTATCATACGTGACCTTAATATTATTCGAGAATTAAAACGTGCTTGCAAACAGAAATCAAAAACTTTTAGGTTGTCACGTTATATTGTGATTGCAACGTTTCAGGAAACTTCTTCCGGGCTATTCTGTCTTCAGTTTTGTAGGAAAGCCAGTTCGACTACGGAGTGAAACACGAATGCTTAACTATTAGATGAGATTGTCGCACCGTAGATATGGTGCATTAGCGGATATTCTCAGTAGTTTAGACAAAACAACCCAAAGTTTTTAACGAGCAAATCTTTTCATCCTAAAATCCTACAATTTGACTTTAATTTAAAATAGTTTATGTAATATGTCTGCCAAAAAAGTATATTCTTTTAATTCTAATTTCAAGTATCTTATTTCTTACATCCTTTCTGCCTACCCCTTCGAAGAAATGGCGTGATGGTGTATTATATTGTATTTCTTACATAGAGCCACCCTAAATAATGAAGAAACAATCATGAATGAATATTGTTAAAAATAATACGATACGATAGATAATGTGAGTAGAAAATTAAAACAGTACTTGTTAAAGATTGCAGAAAGCATGACTTTTTAGGTCAATTTTATTTTCTTACGAATTTGAGAATAATATCAAAACTGTTATTTTTTTAAATCTAACAATGTCGGAAAATCTCGCGATTTGAGTGCGAGAATATTTCCTTCCTAGTAGTTAGTGAAATATTTTAATTGAAACTATCTTTGAACGGCAAGGTGCCAAAATGCTTCATCAATCCGGCCCACACGTTTTCTGCAGTTTGAATTCCTCCGTGTGATGAGTTGATTGCATGGTTAATTCCGTTATTTGCAAGTGTGCACCATTTAGCGGAGGAAAAAAATGAAATTGAACAATCATTTCACAATCCCCCCGGCGTTATTTTTGCTTTTCTCGTCATAAGTTCCGCGGCCCACTTTTTAATTAGACAGTCGTTAGAAATGAGCTAATGGGTTACCAAAACTAGAATTCGCAATTTCACTTCTCGAGTAATTGATAGCTTAATGGAATGAAGATGAACTCGTATCGGTAAATCAAACGTGTATGGCTCAGTAAAATTTGCGTGCTATCGATGATGCGTAATTACTTTTATTTACATTTTTATTTACTTTTTAACTACCGACCTACATACAGTCATATAATTTATAGAATAAAATCGAAATCATGGACCCTAGAGTTGTTTCATTTTTTCTTTCAATGTTTAACATTCCAGCATAGAAACTTGTTATCTATAATGATAATGATGTATGCATATCTTATGATGGTATTAATATATATTTATGTTATAATTACCACTCTTTGTAAATGATTAGATTAAGATTAGAATATCCGAATGATCTGATAGAGTTATTCTTATAAAGATTGAGAGTTACAATTAAAACAGCTAGATATATTTAAATTTAAGACTGAAATAAAAAAAAAGATAAAAATGGAGCAATACTTTGTAACCATTATAAAGTTCTATACTTTAAGTAAGCAATTTCAGAAATAGAAACAATATGAATTATTTTCCTTATCTGTTTTTTTTTTTCACCAAAGTATTTTTTCTTTAATATTGAATGCACCGCAAGCTGTTCTGTATGAACAATTCTTCAATATCAAAGGAAATAATGCAACAAAAGAATGTTTGAAACAGCCATTCAGAAGTTAGAATTTAGTTTGAGAAACTTTATTTATTTTGTTATCCATAACTGGCTGCCCTCTGAGGAGAGTGGTTTGGAAATTCGCTAAAGTTTTCTCCGCAGTGTGGTTGATTCCACTTTTCAATGTAAAATGCAGGTATACCTGTATGAAATGTAATATCAAAATATAAACAAAAGTTCATCATTCTCGAATATTGACAAGGATTTAGAAACCACATTTCTGTAGTTAATGTTTAAACATACTATATTTTGTATCAAACAACGAAAAACAAACCGTACTGAACGATTTATTTTTAATACATTTTTATTAAGAGTTTTTTAATGATGTGTGTGTTTTTCTTTTTGAGTAAACATGGAATATATAAATTAAACTACTTAATTTAAACTTAAATGCTATAATACATATTGCTTTTTTAAACTTACCACTGTCATCTTCCTTCGGCTCTACTTCTAATCCATTATCAATTTGTAATGAGGATGAACTTTCCGTGTCCTGAGAGTATATCCTCACTTGTATATCACATTCTGCATCATCAGTATGCTCGATGAGTATTTCTTCTTTTACTCTATCAACTGTCTCGGATGAGTATTCAACATCATTTAAGTTGTTTTTCAAGCCTTTGTAATTGTCGCAGTCTACGTCCGTAGTATTTAGTAAATTTACTAGGTTGTGACTTCCGTTTCCAGGAACGACTTCGACTCTATCGTATTCGGTTTGAGGTACAAACGTTCTATCGCTGTTGACAAATACGGAGACATCGCTAAACAGGCGACTCCCCGAGGTGACATATTCAGATGTCACGGCGGACGCATCGACGAACAAATCTTGTTCCGATGACGAAACGATTTCGTTTTCGACGAGGAACTGGACTTTCTTGCGTTGGAGAATCGCGCTGTGTATTGCAGTCGGGGACTTATTGGCCGGGGGCGTCGGCAAGTAAAAGTGCGACCCAGAAAGCCTCCCGTCCGGGCTGGGGGGGCGCGCGGGCTCCGCCGTGGGGACCGGTCTGTCTGCCCGCGGCTTCTTCAATATGGACTTGATCGCCGAGTCCGCGCAAGGAGACCGGTTTGCGACAAAAGCGTTGGATGAATTATTATTCACGGTCGATTGTTTGGTAACAGTTTTTTGTCTGCTCTCTTTTCGGTCGCTCTCGCTTTCCTCTTCCGATGTCTCCGCTTTACTCCTCCTGGGCGGCCGTCTAGGAGATGCGATTCCAGATCCCATATCTACCGTTGCGCTATTTTGTTCTTCAATATTTCTGAATTTAGAGCCATCCGTTTCGTTTTGATTGTAATTCAACTTTAATTTTCTGGGAGATTTTGTAACATCATCCGAAGTGTATTCCATCTGAGATGTTTGGACATCGTCGTAAACAAATTCTTCCCCTACGGACGGAGTTGACGATTGTCCGAATACTCTGATTCGTTGGCCACCGATCGCTTGTACGCTAGAATAAGGTCCATTATGCTTAGAACCTTTTTTGGTTTGCCTCAAATTTTGTTGCAATTTTTTCAACGTGAAAGTCTCATCGTTTTCAAAATCTGCAAATACATCGTCGTCATCTTCATTTTTCATCGATCTCAACTTTTCCATTTTCATTTTTTGCATTAGATCGTACGGATTTACATCGCACTCTAATATAGACCGTCTATTGTTATTATCATTATCTACAGTCTGCATATTTTCATACCAGAGATCTTTACTCCTACTGACACTCTTACTCCGCCCTTTGGGCGACTCCGCACTGGGACTCCTCCGCCTGCCTCTGTTTCTAACGGGAGATATACTTTTAGCGCGACTCCTGGACGCAGTGAACTGGCTGCCCACGTGCGCGGTGTCTAGCGGCGACGACAGTCTCGTTCTGCGCATAAGGTCATACGGGTCAGATGTTTGCACACTCGGCGGCGTCAAGCTTAAAATGGTAGGCCTCGATTTCGACGTGGGCGCCAACTTGACAGTTCCCGCTCTCAGAGTACCCCCTGAAGACCTGTTAGATTGAGGTCCTCTCAGAGTCCCTCCCACTATTTGTCCTCTCACGGTACCATTGACAGGAACCCCGAGAGGCAAACGTGATCCTTTACATTTTTTACAAATGCTCACTTTCTTTGTGCTCGCCTTTTTAGTGCCGTTGATATATTCAGGGCAGGAGCAGACTACGACCGCGTAGCTCTGCACCGGATTGGGAGACGCACTGATGAGCATCGGCGAAGGAGACGGATGAACGTACAGTCCTGGCCTCGAGGGTGTGGCTTGCGCCCTCACCGTTCCGTACAACCAAGTCTCCGCATATTTCATGGACTTGGAGAGAGAAGACCCTCCTGGCCCACTAAGAGTTCCATACATGTTGGTTCCTTGATTTCCAATGCCGAGGTTTCCACCGTTCTGGTTGAGTTTCAAACGTTGTCCCCATGATTTCTTCGATTTCTCGTCGTTAGGGGCGTAATTCATCTGAAACAAGTAAAATGGTTTTAATAACACATTCATATTACCTTAAATTAATTATCGATAGATTTCAACGAGATAGACAGAAGTTTAAAGTTTTATTGAAATAAATTGAACCATGCATTTAATCGACAAGTGATAAAATCTTATTAAAGACGTTAAAGAGTTTATGACTTATATAAAATATTGTAATAATGTACTTTTCCACGATAATATCGCATACCTTAAGTATTAAGTGGTTATAAAAGTAATTTGTGTACGCATTTAACTTTGATTACAATTTTTAAGATCAACTTTATGTGTATATCTCAGTATTGGTGAGTACGCACATATTTTCCGGAAATAAAACGTATCTACCATGGAAAGTAGCTGCATAAATTACTTTAAAAGCATTTAAGATTTAATATAAAGAAATCAACGTTGCGCGAATCCAACTACCACAAGCAAACGAGGTTTATTGTTTACATATTTTTAAAAAGCAAACTATCAAGGCCGATTGGGTCAGATTGGGAAGTCAAAGAATAATTAATAGTAATAATCAAAAAAAACTCTTATTTACATTTCAATTATCTCAAAGCTATGACTGCTGTCCCACCACATACCCGTATTGCATCTGGAAACGAATTGCGTTTCCTTGTCAATACGCACGTCAGTTGAAATTAAATAACTCGTTACCCAAACGAGAAAGCAGCCCGGAAGGAGCTCTCAACTTCAT
>JAPMAF010000238.1:5629-16504 GCA_026537445.1 Silvatares holzenthali | reverse complement strand
TTCGAAGTTTCTTCACCTTTGTAGTCAGGGGTACCTGGTCGTCTATCAGTTGATTCAACGTGTTGTTGTAGATCTCCATTAATTGATCAACAGTTTTTTGATGACGTTCCGGATCAGATCCTAATAAGGAACTCCTTAAACTACTACTGAAAGCTTCGGTGTTGAACTTTCATATAAGTAGTAGTAGAGTAATATAGTACCTACAGTGTAATATAGTAGACATGTGCATACACACACACACGTATACATGTACGCCACACGGTATATGCTAGACAGTACACACCACACCCTCCAAGAGAGATAGGGCACTCGAGGGGAATCCCATTATAGTGAAAGGCACTAAATATCCAAAACGGATCTCAGGAGACACACAAAATACCGCGCAGTGCGCACTAAATTCAGCTTATAATATCATCTATAACGGAAATGTCAAGGTGGGTGACTACACCGATACACCATCACCACGCCACATATCACACCATACCCATACACTATACGACATAATATATTTTATATCGCTCCGAATTGACACATACCAAATCATGTACCAGCGATGGATTGTAGAAGATGGCTAGAAAAACCATCATCAAACCATTCGGAAAATATCAAATCGCTGAAATTGGGAAATCGGGAAATACTGCTAAATACGTACTATAGCGCTACAGTAATCCTGTAAGATTTTCGAGCCCACAAGGGATAAATAAAAACGAATGAAAATAAAACAAAGGTAATTTTGAAAGCTGGAAAAACATCAGCAAATCAAAGATCTTTACTATGTCGCGTTGTGACATTTTATGTGTCAACATTTCGGATTCGTTGCCCGCCTTTTTTAAAGAAGGTCTGTCTGGAACAATACTAATACGCGATGCAATATCAAAACAATTTACTCGAAGTATGCAGTATGCGAATTAATCGTGCTATACTTAATCGTACTGCAACACTTGCATCTGCAATGGAAATGGAAATGTCACTAAAATATGAAGATATCCTAATCGATTTCATTGGTTTGAAGGGCTTTTAGAATTTTCGGGTGTCCCATTGGTCTAAAACCTATTTCTAACTACTGTACAGAATCTTCAATAAAGAAAATACAACAATACGTATTTTCTAACAAAACCGGTGGGTATAACTGACCGATGTAGTCGAGTATTGCAGGCGATCGGTGTCGCAGCGCGGGAGGAAATCGAAAGTCAATATTTATTATTCGTATTTGTCAATGATTCCTCGGTCGTTGTCGAGTTACTTCTATTTTCATAACTTCTCACACAGAGCGTTAATATAGATGCCTGCCTATACCTATACCTGTCCAGCATTTTTTCAATATGTCGTTTTCATAAAACGCTATTAAGGATCGATTCGCAATCGAAATTTTCTCAGAAAAGATATTTTAAAATGAGATATTAATCGTAAAGTATCTCGCTTAACCGATCGTTAATACTTATGAATAATAACGTACATCGAATATTTTATCGCACGATCGGAGCGAGCCGAGCTAGCCTCGCTCCGATCGCCCGAGGAAAAGGGTCAGAGCGGGTAAAGCTAGAAAGAACCATAAAGAATACAGCCCGCCTCTCCCGAACCAACCTGCTCCGCAGCGCGAAGAAAAGACTCACAGCTACTGAATAACCGACGCGATGCAGCGCGATACACCGAACTCGACATCGCCAGGTGCGGCGGGCGGTCCACTTCCAGTGCATATTGCGTCAGTTTACACGAAATAACCGATTCTCAATCGCCCGTGTGTTTCCGTGTCGCATCGAAAGTATTTAGGTTTAGTCATACATTTCGAATCGTATCAAGTCAATCTTTTCATAATCGACAGATTCCTCACATCTTGTAATATAACGTAGTACCTTACATTATAATAGAGCGGTTTGTGTGTGTGCGTGCGCGACAACAAAGCGACAGACGTGTGAATTGATCATATTATACATAATTCGAGGCGATAAATAATATTTTTCACTAGGCCAGACACGTGATAGAGCGGATGGAGCGGATAGAAGGCCATGCCGGCGGAGACGGGTATGGGAAGGGAGGGAATATTATAAAACGGTACACTTACTCCGTATCGTGCCGAGAGAGGGACCTATACCCTACCCTCGTGGCCGTAATATTATGCGAAAGCAGCGTATAATGCGCCGCGTGTACCCGCCGGAGCCCCGGTACTGCGGAGTGGCAGTACGCCGGGGAACACAAACGAAGGTATTTTGCATTAGCGTATATTAGGTATCGCTCAAATGTATAACGTACACGTACATACAACGCTATTTTGTAATATCGCTAATAAATTAAATCTACAGAATTGTTTTTTTCTACGTTTCAATGAGAAACTTAAACTGTACGGAAACGATAATTAAGCTCTATCGTTCTTCGAGGTTGATTTGCCGCTAAAATGTTATATAATTAATATATTATTGTTGTCCTAATATACTTAAACAAATATTAATGTCACGCGGAAAATATTTGAGGCCTTTCAAAAAATACACATTTGTTTATAATCCGTGTACCCGAAATAGCGGTACATTTTCACAAATGACGGAAGGAAAAAATGGATTAAAAATGTAAACGCAACATTGTGTCATTGTATCAGCATAATTTCTTACTTCATAATATGCTGCGGTCTATTACATTTGTATAACATTCGTGTGAAGTGTGAAGTATGATCAGTGGGAAGTTGTCCGACGCCGCAGAGTCAATGAAGCGAGGATCATTATAATAGAGTCGTTAAATGTTAATCTCTTTCTTAAAGGTCCTTGCATCCTGCGCCCGCCATGAATGCTAGTGTATACTTTGATCAGTTAGCGGAATATTATTATTTTAATATTTCCTCATTTTTAATATTATTCCATTTGCCTTACCGAAGAGTAAACTGGGTGACTTTTAGAAATAAAATACGTTTTTTGTTCCTTCATTTGTCACTATCACATCTGTTGCATAAAATTCAACACGTTTCGGTTATTCCCATTTTTTCCTTTGAATATAAACAAATTTTGTTTATATGTTCGTGTCATCTCGAGTCACGGTGAGTCGAGTCAGCCGTGCCGAGTCGAGTCGGATCACGTCGAGGCGCGCCGTATTATGTCGGGTCATGTCGAGTCATGTCCCTCCGTGCCGAATTATAAATAGGTATGAAGGTAATCGAATAAGTCGAAGATGGAAGAGATTTCGAAATAGAAGACTGAGGAAATACGGAATTAGAAGAAAAATATAAAGAGTCGAATCGGAAGATGGAAGGGATTACTAATATGACAGCATTAAGGCAATATTAAGGCAAAATAAACGTGGAATTAGATAATGAAGTTACGGTATTAAATGACGAATACGAATTAGAAGAAAATAAGTTTCGTAAAATACAACAAACGGGAACCATTTGCGATCCTATAGGGGCGAAAGGGAGTGAGGCCAGGTGCCAGGTGCCAGTATGCGGTGCAGCGGCCAGCGCAGATCCGAAGGAGTCGGGTTCCGTTCCGTTACTGCGTCCACGTTCCGGGCTACGAAACGTAACGCGCTCGTGTCCGATAAAATAGAGCATAAATAAAAAAGGTCGCTTAAGCCGAACGAGGACTGTCCTAGGAGGTCCGAGGAGGTCCGCGGATATGTGATCCCTGGAAGATACGACCGCGCTCTCCTGGAGTCGCAGGCGGGAGCGCGCCGGGGCCGAGCCGCTATCCGCCACCGCCACTGGCGCTGGAATCACGGAAACATGGCAGATACCCAAATACAGAATATGTCAAAATATAACGATCGCATTACATTTCGCGAGCGGATATTTCTAGTGCCACTAGCGCAATATTGGCAACGGATGAACTAATAAATAAAATGGCACACCGTGAAATCTCCTCGTACTGTGATTATGCCGTCAAGAATGCGGGATCCGGAGACGAACGCGAGATTTGTGATGATTCGAAGATATGACAGGCGTGACATGACAGCCGTCTGAATACACAAGACGGATGACTGGGGAATACGGAATATCATTCCAGTGTACACTCTCGATAGAGAGTGAGTCAATTAGCGCGTTTAAATGTAACGCGATTCAACGGGGACGGTGTGTAACTACGGTTATTGCCCACGAAAAATCCCACAACTGATAAAAAATAACGTAGTTAACGTTTCACGAGGTGATCTTTTATATAATAAATCGCCCCAAAGCATTGACACTAAATCATGATTGGCAAGTAACAACCGGAGACTAATCGGAGACAAACTAATACGACAGTAAATCAACCGAATGTATTATACAATAGAATATAGTATATACTAAACGATACAAGCATCGCATCGATGTGTATAGGCAGTCGCTGCGACGAGCGATTGCGGCCGAGGCGGTTGTTATGCACGGCTGCGGAGCTGCCGCACGTACCGTACTATGGGTGTGCATTGCTCGCGCACTCGCGCACTCGCACACTACACACCGACAGTAGACATTACGGGTACGGGTACGGGTACTCAATAAGGAAACGATTCCAATAAAACAACCCGTCTCGCATCTCCGCGGACAAAGGGCCGAAGCAGAGTTCATTACGTTCACGGATCATTTGGCAGTTTGATTATGAAAAGATTTCTATTAAGCGAGCTCCCTCCGAGCGTCGATTGCCATTCTGTCGCCGCCGCGGGCCGGCATCTCGAGGGATCGCTGAGAATGGAGATATCTACGAGAGTGATATCGAATGTAAGGCAGAATAAGGGAATCTAACCAGCATTCTATTATATCGTGGTATTGTGCAGCGAGACTATTACGAACCGAGAAACAACTGTTCGATACAATTCACATATTGTACGACACCATACATATGTACGCTGAACGATACGCGCCGATGTCTCGTGGTAGGACACATAAATAGAACGGGAACGTACGAACGATTAGATGCGCGAATACGAGTGCGTGACGAGGTGTGAAGGACCATCCTGTCGGTTTATTCCGCGACTGACGAAGACAGATACGGCGAGTCGCGGTCGCGGTCGCGGCCGAGTTAGGAGAGCTCTCGTGAATCCCCCGACAAAAACGAAACGCGCCGATGACGCTCGATGTTCGCACTCCAGAAAATATAAAGTTTATAGTGAAACGTTCCATTCGAACGGCGGTGGTATTACGTAGTGCTTACGGTACAAAGGAGTAGGCACTAGGTAGGTAGAGATAGGAATAAAGGTAAACGACGAAGAAACGGAAAGGTCGCCCTCGGCCATTCCATCGGCGAAGGGGCGGCTTCGAGGGCCGGATCGCACCTGAGATGTACGAGATGCGTGCGTACCGCGTACCGGGGCCGCGGGCGGGGGCGGCCGGGGGCGAGGGCGGAGGGGGGAGGCGCCCGAGCGAGCCGTTTGAATTTGATGAGAAAATTTTAGTGTTGGAGTTTTTACGCGCGTTCCTTCATTCGCCCTGGAGTGTGATATTTTTTAGATATTTTATTAAGGTCGCTCTGAGGGAAGCGTGCCCGTGCTCCGCCACCGCCATATCAGAAAGGAGAGAATTTTTTTTTTCTCAAAACTACCGGTCGTATCGTACCGTATAGGCTAGAGCAAAAATAGTATCCGGAGAAGGCCTGTGTAGGTGCGGAGCGGATGTATGCAAGTAGCGGAGTGTATCTGACAGTGGCGATGGCGAGTGGTGAGGGGCGAGGGGCGAGTGGCGAGGGGCGAGTAGCGCAAGATGCAGCGAAAGGATGACCGCACGCAGTAGCCGTGCCCGTGCCCGTGCCCGTGCACACCCGCGAAGGTGATAGCGATGCTCGCGTACTCGCGCACTCGCGCACTATCGGAGGTATGTTACAAATAAGTACGGAGGGATTCACAAAAGATGGCGTAACTGGCACAAATTCCATGGAAGCATCTTGTAACTATATTCATGTTAAAGCGTCATCATTTCCCTTTAAAAATCAGTATGTCATTTCAACGTACGTTTTGTTTATCTTCTTCTTTTTGTTTTAATTTGAATAGAAGCGCATCCGATGGACTGGGTTGTTCGGGACGTTCCGGTTCGGTCACGGTAGCCTTGATATTGACGTCGTGCCCTCGGCCTCGTGCGGCACGCGGCACGCGGCACGCGGCGCACGCACGGCACACGGTCCGATGTCTTGTGAGAACTTCTCCATTTCGACAGGGAGTTTGTATTCACTAGACAACTTTTTAATAATTTTATTGATTCTTCTTACCTTAGGTGGAGGGACGTGAAATCGTGAGCTTCGCCCATATTAAAAAAAAAAATATTTTCACTAGAGTGAGTGTACGATTTCAACTATATAATAATTAGGATAATAAATTAGGTAATAACATTATCATAATATGACCGTCTGCGGGACGGTCGTGGTGTACCGATTAGGTGTGATGGTGCAGTGCAGTGCGTATGTCCAGAATATTGGGTTCGGGTTATGTAACGATATGTTATAGATATGCAGTAAAACGCACAGGAGCACGGAGCACGGAGCACGCAGCACGGAGCACGGAGCACGGACCGGGGGCTAATTGAGAATAAACGCCAAAAGATAACGTTTATCACACTACGGCGATCGAACACACCCGGACCGCCCGGCCTGGTCTGCTACTCGTGCCCTAACCTAACATAACCTAACCTAGCCGAATGGAATATTACCTTTTGACGTGGTACGGAAGGGAAGACCGAATTCAATAAATACATGTTCAATATTAGTACATAATACTACTCCCGCCGTGTAGAGATCCCTAGAGCAATCAATACTGATGGGAGGAAGAAGGAAGGAAGAGTAGTATACTCGTACAGCTACCGCTTACTAAGTATTCAGATCGAGTCGCTAGCTAGACCGATGCCGTGATTAAGCTCTGCTATACACCGCACTAGCACCGCACGCTACCTACGGCAGTACACTACGTCTCATACGCCCCGTACGCCTCACACGCGCACGCACACCGCGCGTTACATGTATTCACGAGTACAAGTATACCTCGATAGTCATAGTCCCCTTGTCGGTTTGGTGGGGCTCAATCGCCACCGGTCGCAGCCGCTGCCCGCTGTCCGCTACCCGCGCCAGCCGGTAGCCACTCTGGCCGGTGGCCGCCAGACGGAGAGCGGTAAGCAGCAATAATCGTGCGTGATATATAGCATAAGCCAGCATTAGTAACACACCGGAGGCGGTAAGAATGTAATAAACTCTTAGACCTGCAGTGGTTGATATCAAAACACGCGGATATTAAAAGAAAACACAGGAAACAAACTGTCCCTATTTTATTACTAATATTATACTTCATATTGACTATCAAACTTCCGCCCGCATCGACCGTCTGAGAATCCTAATGCGCATACCGCGTCGATCGATCGCGACCATTCTGGCTCCCATTCGAAGCGAAGAGCTCCGAAACCTCACTCGATCCGAAGAAGATAATGTAATATTTGAAGCGAGTCCGGCGGCCTCCGCGATGGCCTGGATCGCCCCGTTAAAGATATCTATTAGATATGCACGTTAACCGTAATATTATTTATTTACGAGAAATATAAAACTCCGACTGTCGCCGGCACATTTTAATATTCGCGTCTCGGCCCATCGGAAGAGGGAGCGCCGAGCGGTGTTCGCGGCGGCGAGATGGAAGCCGAGAGACGCGGCTGACACGGCTGACGACGCGCGGTGGGCGAAAGAAAAATTGACAAAACATGTCCCGAATCGGCGATGAAAATCGACGGAAGTGAGAACACGCCGTGTCAAAGGAACTTTTCACACTCTTCACTACCGGATCTACTGGCTACTGTTGAGTCTACTGTTCGTGTTGCAACACCGGTATTATAGCGCGAGTCGCTCACACCTTCCGGGCAAAAAGGCGAACGTTATTACAATAATAACGAATACGAAAGAAGAGAAGCTTCACAAGCTCCGATGCCGAATAAAAATGCGGCACGTCGTCGAACTCGGAAGGAGTCCCGAATCTAGAGAAGCGGAAAGAAATCGGAAAGGTGACGCAGTCCCGCCAATACAACCAACGCGGAGCCAAAAATAAAATAGGAATACAACAGAAGGATGCGACATCTACAGTATAATATGAGGAAATACATACGCGAGGTAGCGAAAGCGAAATGATCGCACACAAAACAATATCTAGAATCTGTAGTTGTAAAAGTTTCACCCGTTTATACTTCACCATTAAAGATACACACGTGCACCCGGAGAATTCATCGAACTTTTAGATCATACTACTACTAATTATAAATGTATTGTAAAAGAATCAGAAAAAAATATCAAAAAAAGGTAACGGAATGAAACATTGACAGACATGTCGAGTGGATGACGAATGAAAGAACGTGCGCGGCAGATCGATGCGGGGAAGGCCCGGAAGGATATGGCAGGAAAACGCTGTGAGCCTCAACAACGGTCGTGCGCGTACGGAGATGCGCGCACGTGGGGAGAGCGAGAGGGGGCCGGTACGCCGGAACAGAGACGAGCGGCGCTACATTCCATGTATGGTAGTATTGTTTTATTTTATTTTTTACCGCATTATAGCACTGTCGACACCAGAATTGGATTGCAGTCCCGTGCGGATGGTGCGTATAGCAGTGCGTGTAACGAGTAACACTCTACAGGTACACTACACTAGTGCACTGCACACTACACTACTACACTGTACACCGTACACTGGTACACTGCACGCGGGGGACGTGGACGGAATGCGAGAGGATCCGCCGGCATGGCGCGGACAATAGAGACGTCTGCCGTACGCGGCCATTCGGGGAACGATTCGATTCAATCACTTTATTTGAATAGAAGATTCTCGCGCCGAAGGACGAAGGATTCGCCGAGACACGACACACTCGTGCCACTGTACGATACTAACGCGGTCATTAGAATTCAAAGACGCGCTAATAGGTTACTCCGACTACGTACTATCGACGATTCTACTAGTATACTATAATACAATGCGGTTCGTGATAATAAAACTTCCTAATATTCATATTTATATACACTATGGATACATTAACTTCGGTTGGACGATAGGCGTACTCGTTAGATAATTGCGTTCAATATCCGAAACGCGATACTTAACCTCGGATGGTATTTGTCAATATAATCCCCTTTCTATCTTAAATGTGGACACAGAAGAAGGTGGGAGATATTTGTCGAGACGACATCGGTCGTATAAATCGATCGGGGAAGAATCGAGTAACTGAAAAAACTAGCAGAGTGTATAAGTATGTATAAACAGCGTAAGAGGTATGAAAGGGAAGAAATGTTTGAAACAAAAAATCTAAAAGAACGTACCGTACGGGAAACACAATAACAGCGATAATCGTCAGGATAAGGTGACATTTTTCTGAACTCGCTGCTGTTAATAAAAGAAAATATCGAAAAAGCGAGCGCTTCTTCCGAATTATTATATTTATGAAGCGCGAGAAGTTTCCCTAATCGCAGCGAGTTAAACTAACTGTCGCGAGTTGTTGTCGACGTTCGCGAAGACTCGTTCGGTTGAATTATTACCCGGGCGGGTCGCCGACCGGGCGGGCCGCTGACGTCACGCACCGGCGCCAGGCGCCGCGACGCCGATCGCGGCGCACATAACAACACTCACCTGAAACAATGGAACATATGGTAAATTAGATAACGTTGCTAGGTGGTGTTTGTTCAAATTATTGCCTCGCGGTCCGCGTGCGCGGCGCAGAGTGTACGCACGCACACACACACACATACACGGTGTGTAGCGGGTAGTATACTCCAACTGCGCGATTTTCTAATAGGCACGGAACGAATGAAATGCATTTGTTCCCAAAACCATTGGTTGAAAAGATTTCAACATTGCAGAAATAACACAAAGTACGTAATATTTCTCAAAGTACACGCTAAAGCGGATGTAAAATCTATAGAACCCAATAAATATAGAACATTTATTTACTTCGTTTATTTACTTTCATGTGAAGAACGTGCGGAAAGACCCTGAGTGACATAAGACATTCAAATATCAGAGAAGAATGACAATTAAAATTGACAACACAGAATGAAAGTTGGATGTTAAAGATGGTTTGGACATGTTAGCGAATAGTGAATAAAATAATAGTAAAACGGATTTACAATACGAATGTGAGTAGCAGAGCGGCGCGTGGATTCTTTTCCCAACTTCTAAACGGAGGTAATTAACATTAACGAAACCCCAACAACCATAGCGCGTCTATGACGAGATAGATGCATGAATGTGGAGGAAGCGAGGATCGCGTATCAGTTATATAAACAAGTGGCGTTCTATTCTCACTGCCTACCCCTATCACGAAGTGGTTAGATGTTATGTATGTATTTTATCAATACAATACTTAAACAATAGGAGTTGCCCCACAACTAAACACACACTACATAGCAGCAAGCAGTAATTCGAATAATCTATTTAAATTTAAAACAATATTATTTAGCGCTTCTATAGCGTCCCTAAATCAATCCATCTTGCAAAGAATTCACTTATTTGTATGGAGCTACATGGGCGAGTTACAACGTTTGCCTGCGAATCAGGCGCACAGCGAGGCGCGAGTGTGTCGAACGAGGCTACGAAACCGAATACGAGCTCAGAAATAAACATTCGTAACGTATATTTCTCGAACTATGTAGCTATAGGAATATACTGTATCGCTAAGTTAGCGCTCTGAATAAACTATCAGCGGGCAAGTTTGATCGCTCAGATCCGACACACGAGTGAATATGTTATGTATAATTTAATATCTGGAACGGTGTTGCTCGTAGCGCCAGGCACACTTTGTGAGTGTGCTGTCTGTACACAGTACACGGTGCACAGTGCACAGTGCACGGTACTACATACTACAGCAGGTACACCAACCGAGCCTGCGGAACGGGATATACGATACCCGTACCCGTACTCGTAGTGTACCCGTACACTACGAACACGTATGCGTCGACTGAGACTGCGGTGACTAATACA